>QNUK01000310.1:15000-245000 GCA_013621035.1 Clarias magur | reverse complement strand
ACCATCACCTGGAGTCTGGGTGAGGTCTCGTTGGTCTTGTTTTGGAGTTTGCAGCTGAAACAATTATGTATATAATGTTATTATTATAATGAATGAAAAGATTGTGCTGCTTATTTATGTTTATTGAATGGATGTAAAAGCTTCAGTACCGTCCTCAGTCACTGCAGTGGAGATGTCCATGTGTTCATGTCTCTGGTGTCTTTTATGTTCATGCACACAGACGTTCTCCTGCTCCAGGCCACTTCTGTCAGATTAACTACATCCATGCACAAGTGTGTGTGTGTGTGTGTGTGTGTGTGTGTGTGTGTGTGTGTGTGTGTGTGTGTGTGTGTGCAATAGTAAAGTGTGTGTTTCCTCTTTGACAGTACCATCCAGAGCACACTTGACTTGATGCACTGTCTTGGTCTTGAAAGTGATCGTTTAGGACCGCTCCGTCATCTCAACCTGTGGAATTTGGGCTTTTCGGGTTTATTGTTGAAATCCATCCATCTAAAAAAATTTTTAAAAAGCCTTATCGGCTTGTAATATTTCCAATTAATATCACAAAATAATGAACTTTAGATTAAAGATCAGAAGCTTTATTGTCATGTTATACAGGGTGGGCCATTTATATGGATATACCTTAATAAAATGGGAATGGTTGGTGATATTAACGTACTGTTTGTGGCACATTTGTATATGTGAGGGGGCAAACTTTTCAAGATGGGTGGTGACCATGGTGGCCATTTGGAAGTCGGCCATCTTGGATCCAACTTTTTTTTTTTCAATAGGAAGAGGGTCATGTGACACATCAAACTTATTGGGAATTTTCACATATTCCAAATGTCAGAAAGATACAGAAGGAGACAGTAACACAAAGACAGGTTTGTAGATGTGATTTCACACTGTATATCTTATATACAGTCCATAGACGCAGGTTAATGAGTGAACTGACCACATTTACTAGTGCAATGCTAAGAACAAAAAACTCCAAGATATATCAAAAGAATATAAATAAAGCATATATATTTTTTTTTTAATGAAGTGAAATGCAGTGCAACCTTGATGTGCAACTGTATTTATGACTATTTATGACAAAGTGATCACAGTGCACATACTATTAACTGTGCAAACAACTGTATGAACATGACATTTCAGTCTCCAGTGTGTGAACAACAAACTAATATAAGATTCCCTGCTTTTTGTCTCTTTTTCCATGTTTGGATCATCCAGTGAGGTCATATAAGAACAAATCCCTCTTCTGTCTTATTTCTCTGGAGGGGCGTGTCTCAGAAGTAGCTCATTTGATAGACACTGAAATGGCGTGTTAGGAGGAGGAGTGACATAAAGGCAGTTTAAAGTTTGAAAGAAAATGCATTATGTTAGGTGTATTTCAGCTGGAGCATTAACACACGCACACACACACACACTGGGGAGCTCTGAGACGTGTGTTAACTTTATTAATAAGAAAAAAAAGTAAAATATGGGACCTTTAAAGGTTTAAAAGGTGTTGCCAAACTGCTGTCTTATTAGACAAATTAATGCTAAAAAAAAACACTCCAGGATGTTTTGTGACAGACAGACAGACAGACAGACAGACAGACAGACAGACAGACAGACAGATAGATAGATAGATAGATAGATAGATAGATAGATAGATAGATAGATAGTCAGCCAAGAAATCCTGTTTAGCATCTAGTAGAAGTGCAAAGAGAAGCGCTGTGAAAATTTAACACAACGCTGACAGACTATCCTGATTATTTTCCTATAATCGCACCCTCCCGAGTGTATTATTACTTACATAACAATAAAAAAAGTAAAGTACAGTGAGTAATGCAATGTGATTGTGATATTTAATACTAACACACACACACACACACACACACACACACACACACACACACACACACACACACACACAGTGGACTAGTTCGGCTCTTTTCCCTCTGGCTTTGTATGTGTTTCTCTTTAGTGTGTGTGTGTGTGTGTGTGTGTGTGTGTGTGTGTGTGTGTGTGTGTGTGTGTGTGTGTGTGTGTGTGTGTGTGTATGTGTGTGTGTATCCTGCGGTGTACATTCAGTCCGTGACAAAAGATACCTTAGGTTTAATGTTTCGGAAATCTTCACGGACGTGACCTCTTTACACTCGGAGATGAAGACCGCCGGTAATTAATATTGTTGTCAAAGCACGTAATATTTTTTTTATGCCTTCATGATTTCCATGGTGTCTCAGTGTTTCCAGCGCCCGATTGGCTGACAGGACAGGAAGTGGGCCTGGGCAGAACGCCTCGACGTGCGATTGGCCCCTGCAGAGTCAATGATTAATGAGTCTGGGAAAAGGAGCGGGGGCCTCTGGGAAAATCGTCCCGCTCGGCATGAACGCTGTGTCAACAAGAAGCCGAGGCCCGCGATGCAAACGCCGCTTATCTGCCGCAGTAAAGCTTCTCTTAAAGATCTCGTATTCTAGTGGAGGAAAAACAACCCTGGTTTGCAGGAGCCACACCGAGACCAACGCGGCCTGGTTTACTTTTACCTGCTGATTTCATACCGAGTTTAAAATAATCCTCATTTGAAATAATAACTGGTGGAAAATCCATCAGACTGATACAGACTGTGTTATTGTGATATTAAAGTTAGCGAGCATATTTTATGCACCATAAGTTTTATGAGCTTTAAGAAAAAATTCATATGCACTACTTTTTCTCCTTTGTGTCAAATGAATGTAGCAGGCATTTTTATTGTAAATGATATTTGTACTTCAGTCACTGGCTGATGTAGTCTAGCTGTTTTATTTCTTTCTCCTTTTTTTGCCTCATACATGGTGCCATACTTTAAAAAAAATTAAAGGGCACCTATAATGCAAAATTACATTTTTAGTTACTGTATGTTTAGACATTTATGCATCTCCAGTGTAGGTCTGAACATTTATTTATCTTCTATCCTGCTTATCCTATATACAGTGTCACAGAAAGCCTGGAGCCCATCCCAGGGAACTTCGGGCACAAAGAATCAGGGTGCAGCCCGGATACCAATTCACGCACCACAGGAACACAAGTGTCCATGCCGAGTCTGCATGTTTTTGGACTGTAGGAGGAAACCAGATTAACCCTGCATGGGGAGAACATGCAAACTGCATACGCTCAGACACCGAGGTGGGAATTGGTGGTTAGCCACAGTGCTAACCACTAAGCTACCATGCCATCTGGGGGGTGTACAAACAAACAGAAAAAACATTGTGATATTGGCCCCGGACCTTAACCATAACAATTTGATTTTCTCTCTAATGTGAGCACATATAAGAAGATAACCCTCACCCCGTTTTTCGTTGCTTCTGACTGTTACAAAGTGCTCACACTGGAGACTCCTTCCATATATAGTAAATACTCATCCATACACATTTCCATGTGAGCTGTTACTATAAAAAAACAATGACTTATTCCAATACATTACACTCGAATTCATGATGTACAATATAAGAGGATTTCCATGTTTGGGTCGCCATGGGAGACTGGGATCTGGTGCTGAAGCTCATTCCCAACCTAAAATTCCCTTAGAATAATATTAGTGATGCTGCTTTTAAGACCAATATCTTCTCTACTCTACTCTTCACTCTACATCACATGGATATGTATACAGGAATCACTGGAGTCAATATACAGATTGTTAGGATAGTGCTTCATCCTTCGTCCCCAAAACTGCAGAATGTAATAAGAGTTTCTTAGATGTTTAAAGGCTATCATTCATTCCCAGAGGTTAAAGAATAGGAGTGATGTCATTCAAGAATAGGAGTGATGTTATTCAATAGATACTAGATTCACATTTTTAAGTGATATAATCTAAAACTACAATGGAGTTTATTGACATAGGTCATATCTACACAACATTGGGAAAGTTTTATCTACACAACATGGAGACAGGTCAATCTACAAAACATTTGGCATAGGTCATGTCTATACAAAATAGGGTTTAGGTCAAATCTACATAATATTGGTGTAGGTTAATCTACACAACAGTGGGAAAGGTCAAATCTACACAACATTGGCATATGACAACATTCAGAAAGATCATATTAAAACAATGTTGGGAAAGTTCACATACAAAACAATGGGAAAGGTCATAACTACACAATATTGGGATAGGTCATAACTACACAACATTCAAATAGCTCAAACTACAAAATATTGGAATAGGTCAAATCTACACAAAAATAGGACAGGTCAAATCTACACAATATTGGGATAAGTCAAGTCTTTTTGGATTTTTCCCCTAATTTAGTCGTATCCAATTCCTCCCCATCACTAGCGGGCTCCACATTAAGGCTAATACTACCACTCAGTCGGGAGGGCGAAGACTATCATGTGTTTCCTCCAAACCACGTGACGCCAGCCGACTACATCTTTTCGAACTGCTCACTCACGCACCGTTGGCGCTATCCGCTCCTTCCGCTTGCGTGAGCTCACAGACGCCCATGATTGGCTGTAAAGGAGGCCTACACAAGCTCTTATTATTGAAGTGGGAGGAGAAAAATTTATCAAATGTATTGACAAATAAAATACCTGAAGGTTGAAAAGTTTTTTTCTTCCGTCACAATGACATCTGTTCTGACGCAGGCTGTTTGCCTTTTTTAGTTGAATGGACGCGACTTGTGCACAGTTTGTTGAAGGACCCACAGAACATACTGTACTGTACTGAACCTCAACAAGCATTATGAGAACCCATGGAGGTTTTGAAAGAAGTGCAGTAAAACTTGATGGAAAACAGTCAGAGATTGGATTGGAAAAACAAAATATATTCCAAATGTCAGAAATTACGCAGAGCAACGTTACATCCATTATAAACAGATAAAACACAACCAGAAGGCAGACAGTGGCATCAGAACAAATTTTTAGCAGAATACTTGTGCAGTTGCACATTTTCTGTTTTTTATTCACAAATCTTTTCCATCCACAGCAATATTAAGGTTATTTTTTGTAGATTTCTGACATGTAATCACAATTTAGTCCATTTTTGTTCCAGGCTGTAAGCCTTTAAGACACAGGAGTGAATATTTTTACTGTAGTACATTACAATCTGCCTACTCTATATACTATGTGCAGCTCAGGTGGTAGTGTAATGAATGACAACAATTTATGTAGATAACTGTTAGATTGTACAACGTGCACTGATTGTTGCGAATCACTGAGAGTTTTCTGTACAATGTGATATAATTGAACATTGTGTGTTATTTCAAGTCGCACATGACGCTAAAAGCATATTGTATACGCCGGGATTTTTTGTGCACCACTTCAATGGATGTCGATGACACATTTAAAGCAGGATGTCGTCTCACTTGTTGCCCGCTTTTCAGAACTCGGAGACACAATACGAAGCCACATTTATATCATCAGCTACATTAAAAACATACAACAATGCCTCCCTTATTGGTCTCATCGGACATGAAAAAATGCAGAGGTCAAAACGAGGCAGAATCAGTAACAGGTCAGTCAGAGAGAAAATGAACAGCCGATTGTGTTTTGTTTTCGGCCTCGGCTTCACAAACAGAGCCGCTTACAAAGTGTCCTCTCTGAGCCACTTCCTTCCATTCTGATTGGCCTAATTGGGACCTGTTGACAGCAAATCCCATCCGAGCAGGAACCGGCCAATCAGAGGCCGCCGTCTGTCATCTCCACAGCACCGGACTTCCACAGAAGGACAAATGCTCGTTTTGTCTCCGTGACCCAAACGACCTTCCCGTTTTATGAACATTTTAATCACGTTCGAACCCAAATCCTCTTCATTGGGAATTTCACATGAACACCGGCGTCACACGAGACGAATATCCTGGGTAAATGGTATGCCTCTCACCGTATTTTTTATTTTTTTCCTCAACACTCTATAGACTTCTTTTACAAAATGAAAAGGAAGCACTTTAATCCTTCAGTGTGCGCTCTCCAAGAACAGAGCTAAATTTGATTTGTGTGTTTTTCATCCTTTTAAAACGCCGGCCATGATGCCAAACCCCGAAACCCCCGATGGTAGACAAACTTAATATAATAACACTGATGTACAGTCTGGCCAGACGTCTGTGTCCATGACCAAGGACTGTTATTTTTTCCATTAGTTTTGAAACACTAGTACGAAACTTTTCCCCCCCGTTTTCCCAGGCCGTGCCATTTATTACTGAAGAGCACCATTCCAAAACTTTTTTTCATAGGATGAGGTTTTCGAGAACCAGGAAAATGATGAACAGAACAAGAATCTTCTTTTGTTCTTTTGTTTGTTTGTTTGTTTTGACTTTCTGTAGTATCCTTTACATCGGGCATGGTCAGTAATTTAAGTCGATATAATTGACAATAAAATCGTTGAAGGTGTGACTCTTTCCTTTCAAAAAGTTCAAATCCCACAACTGTCCCGATGGATATTAGGTCTACACCTGCAACTCATTCATTGTTTCCTGTCTCCATTAAGACATTTTCAAATAGTCAGAGGTAACATTGTATCGAAAGTCTTTGGGAAAAAGTAGTTTAATTTCTTTGTAACTAAATAACTCATTTTCAAATCTAGTATAAAATCTAGCAAACCAGTGTGCTGTTCTAGGAAAATAAATAACTTAATAACTGAATGCGAACAGTCACTCTCAATCACCAACAATCACACAATCAAGTGTGTGTTATTTCTGATATAGTTTACATACGAACAAAACACAGTATTGGCTGATTTTATTTTTTAATGGTATATTTATAATACAGAAAATAAGAAGAAGCTACTTCTGAAATTTATTCAACATGTAAGTGATCGATTTCGCGTCCCTAAAAATTCAAGTTGCTAACTTCAGCCGTTTTGGAAATATTTTATTTGTGCCCCAAAAATGGCCATTTTTCAGCATTATACATAGCGTAATCATTTAAAATGCAAATTTCTTGATGAGTATTGTGATACTAAAATTGGCATAAACTTCTAGAAGCACATAACCTGTAAAAATTGTTGCATAAATTGGTTGTGGGTAAAAACCTAAAAAGCAATAAATATCTGTAGTGTCCGTAACCATGTCAAATTCATTTCGCAATATTTTGACAATTTTGCATTTTATAATAAAACACTTTTTTAGGTTTGTGTCTTTTCATATAAAATCTAAATTGGCCAAGTTTCATCTGAATGACAGTTAAGATCGTTGAAAGATTTGGATTAGAAAAAGTTACGGACACTACAGACATAAAAGGGCATGAAATTGTATTTAGCAAATGTTTTTCTTTTTATCTGATAAAAATATAAATGTGTATGCGTATTTACAAAAAAACAAACAAACCATGGATTGGGAGACAAGAAGCGCTAAGTATTATGAAAAATGGTGTTATATGACTCTATTTAATATGACACTTTTAGCACCAGTGCCATGTTTCGGCCGATAGTAAGCTCTAACACACTCACACAAACAAACTGGATTTTTACACAAAGTCCTGGGCAGCTGTGGGCAGCACCACCTCATGTCTTTGTGTAGGTAAATAAGTGTTCCTGTGTACCACGTCTCGCACAAAACCCCTCTAACAGGACCTGTCATCAGAACGAGGTATTGGCGAGGTCCCTGCCTCGCAGATCCCATCAGGCCATCAGTGTTTACGCAGCAATGAAAGCTTGCTACAGTTCCAGCTCTGGGTGTTTACCCCGAACACAGAGAGAGCAGACATTTCAATGAGGAGAAGCTGGTAAAGGTGGGACACACACGTAACCACAACAAGGTGTCCAGCGGGCTGCTGCTCTTTGCACCTGAGGTTTAGACCGATAAAGTGGAGAGTGATGACACACGCATTCACGCGCGTACAAAAAAACACGCGCTGTCCCTTCAATGGCGGCGGTGAGAGACATTGGCAGGTGAATTGTTCGCCGGCGGATACAGTGTATCAACACCCGCCTTTTAACCACTGCTCTTTTCTCTCGCTGTTTGACCATGTACTTATGAAATACGATACTTGGCTTTTTTTTTTCTCTTTTGTTAATTATTTTGTTCATCGTTTTATGAGTTATTGCGCGGCACACGGCCAGCTGCTGCTTTTATTTGCAGCTTGATATGTGTGTAATTAGGGTTACTAAGAAACATAAGCACTTTATCCGCCGAGACAAAAGCTTGTGGTCGGGGCGTTCGTGCTGGAGCGGGTTCTCTGGCGAAGCTCAGGTTAAATGTTGCATAAGCGAGGCAGGTGTTTGATCTGTTAGAATAAAAAGGACAATGTATCGTTTCGGACAGCGAGTCAATAAGGCGGCGCTGAATAGCGGGCGGCCCTGGAGTGGATTGTCAGCCAGGCGTGACCGTGAGCCAAACACACGCGATGCAAACACATGGCATTCGAATGCCTAATAAACCACACGCGTTAGCTTTCGCAAAAAGCCCCCATAATTAAAACTCGCCCCAAAAAATACATCAATAAAAAAAAACCCGAGCAGATGATCAGTGTCCTGCCATGATCAGTTTTTTCTTTTCCTGCCGTCCAACAGATGGCACTAATGCCTAATGACTCGCTTTCATACGTGTCGATGCATGTCGAAGGAGAGATGGCCGACGAGCGCCTGGGGGAAAGAGGTGGTGTGTGTGTGTGTGTGTTCAGTTTGGAGTGTACGAGTGTGACTCAGCACTCAACATCGCAGCAGTTCCCCGAGACTGCAAACACACACGAATACAAGCACAGTTGGCTCACAGACGCATAAATAAAGAACAAAAAAAAAAAAAAGACAGCTAAAGAACTTTTTCACTTTAAGGAACGTTTTCAAAACAAAAAAAAACACCAAAAGATTTTCAACAAAAAATTATTTTATCTCTGGAAGTAAGAATTTTAATGTGACTCATTTCAGAGAGTGTCCTTTCATTGTTGTCATACATGCTAACCTGACTCACACTCACACACACACAGAGACAGAGTCTTCACACACCCAGAGAGACACCAAACAAGATCACGTGTGCCATCAGTCTCGCTTTTAAGACCATCTTATTGCAGGTAATTAGATGTTAGAACAGCTCGTGTGTAAAGAAAGACGAAGCTGGTGGACAGATTTATGTCTGATGTGCTCAACGGTTACGCAAGACTTAATCCTGTACAAGTCCAAGGTCACGTCTAAACGGAGAAAGTGCAAAATAGGCAGAGAAATGCAGACATTAAGCTTGTTCACAGAAAGACAAAAAGATACAGAATCTACGTATTCTATAGAAGGTCTAAGAGGTTTTTATATATTTTTTTTTCTGCACAAGCCGCTGGTTTAAAGCAGAGCCGCCGGGGTGAGTTCTGACAGACAGGAAGGAGAGACGTCGACTTTGTTTCCCGCTCCGTCTCTCTGACACATGCCAGGAGCGTTCCTGCTGCACTCGAGCGCTCTTGTCTCCCTCACTAGCTACTGCGCCTCAGTTAACCACCTTAAAGTCAGCGGCTCTAGTCTAGACCATGGCCAGGTTTAAGAGGGGTATTAGGCCATGTCAAAACAAATTAAAACCTTCCACAGCGCTCTTCAAATCCACCATCAGTCAACGTGATTGGCAGGAAGGCGCTGTTTAATATTGCGACAGTAGATATACTGTATATTAAGCGCACAGCAGTTGAGACTGTACATCATTTAAGCATAAAGTCATTTTTTTTAAATGTGCTGTTTTTATACAAAACAACTGAGCATTTTCTGGAAGGAGACTCCAGTACCAGGACTTTGGAACATTCAGAGCTAATTTCAATTCAATTCAATTCAGTTTTATTTGTATAGAGCTTTTAACAATTGACATTGTCGCAAAGCAGCTTTACACAATCAAAAGGATTAAGTTTTCACAGATGTTTTCGGGTGTTGGTGCTGATTTTTTATTTATTATTATAATTTTTTTATGTTAAACATATAATACAGAAAATGTGTGCTGCCAAGTAAGCATTTCACTGCATATAAGCATTTCACTGCATATCGTACTGTGTATGACTGTGTATGTGACAAATAAAATTTGAATTTGATTTGAATTTGATTTGAGAAGCTACTTCTGAAGCTTTATACAACATGGAAGTGATTGATCTCACTTCCCTAAAAATTTCAAATTGCTAACTTCAGCCGTTTTGGAGAGATGATTTTAAATGAGCCCCAAAAATGCCATTTTTCAGCGTTATTCTGTCTCGCTTCAAACAATAATCATTTAAAATGATTCACATTGATACTAAAATCATTCACATTTATACTAAAATTGATGTAATCTTCTAAAAGCATATGACGTGTAAAAGTGTTGCTTAAATTGGTTTTTGGTTAAAAGATTAAAAGGCAAAAAATCTGTTGTGTCCGTAACCATGTCAAATTCATTTCGCAATATCTTAACAGTTTTGCATTTTAGAATAACACACTTTTTCAGGTTTATGTCTTTTCACGTGAAATCTAAATCGGCCAAGTTTCATCTGAATGACAGTTAAGATCGTTGAAAGTTTTGAATTCAAACAAAAAAGTAATGGACAAAACAGACATAAAAGGGCATAATTTTTCTTTTTTTTTTAGTAAATGTATTCCTTTTTATATAAAAATATAAATGTGCATTTACAAAAAACGAAGAATGGATCGGGAGATACAGTATGAAACGTTAAGTGTTATGAAAAATGGTGTTATATGATGCTGATCTGAAAACTCACTTTTCACATACAGTACAGTAGGTAAGACACTTTTTTAGCACCAACACCATGTTTTGGCCGTTTATGACATCAATTGTAACTGTAAATGGATAAAAAGTATCCAAAAGTTTAAGATGAATATAACACACCCGGAAAGATGTTTGCTAACGGTAACTGTTTTTCATCACCCCGTCCGAGTCTTAGTTATTCCCCTTAAAACTGTATGTCTTTACACACAGTATAATATAGCTGACACCATGCTGCATTTTAAAAGCTCTTGTCTGCCTGCATTCATTGTGTGTGTGTGTGCCGGAGGTTTTCAGAAACATAATTTCGGGGTAGAAGCGTGGAAAGTAGTAGCAGAGCCTGCAGGGCTGTAATCTGAGACGGGGGTAGCCATGTGCCCTGAGGTTGGAGAGACATGTGATTGCATGGCTTCAGGTATGCACGGCTCTCAGAACACTATTGCTGCTGCAGTACAGGAAGACCTGTTGTTCCTCCTGAGAGTTGAGAAGTAGGTTTAGAAGTTTCTAGAGTTTCTAAAAATAAATAGAAATCATACAGATGTGTGTAAAGTCATGATTTCTTCTTTACAAAAACATAAAGTCACTAGATTTCTAAAAGTCGTATGGTCGTATGGTGTGCTTGTCCAGGGAATTCACTCTGCTGGAGAAAGCATGACAGAGTGGACATAGCCTCTACGTGACATTCGTTTTCTCTGCGATTACGTAATATTGTTTGAGGAAGCCAGCCAAACAGTGTCTCCCAAGGTCCTCACAACTTATTTACACAGTTCATCAAACGTCTTGGTTGTTTTTGGCTTTATTTAATTATGAAACGTACCAGAGTCAGGGCGCATGGTGCATAGTGGCTCAGGGATGTGAGTTCGAATCTCACCTCTGGTGTGTGTGTGTGGAGTTGTTTGATCTTTCCATGTTTTTTGGGTTTCCTCCTAGAACTCCATTTTATTTTTGGCGTAGGGTGTGTGCTTGTTTTCTCAGTGCATTGCCACCCCACCCATCCAGGGTATACAGTACCCGCCGCCCCTGCGCTGTCCTCTGGGATGGGCTCCACTCTCTTCTGCAACCCTATACAAGATAATCAGATAATATGTAGTAATCTGGCTTGTGAGACAACTAATCTTTTAATATAAATGAAAAAATTATGTAACATAAAATGTTAGCAAGTTAGCTATAGTATGAACATAATACAGTGGTACCTTGGCATACGGACGCCCCAATTATGAATTAGCCTCGACATATGAGCGAACAAACCAAGCTGAATCTGGAGCCGTTTGAAACAAGGACGGTAGCAAGGAGAAAATGGAGCCACTTTCAGTTTGGTTTTTATAGCACCCAGGGCCGAGAGGAATCATAAATAAAGATTAAGTGAGGTTTAATCTCTATTTATTTAATATTTTACTTTATTTACATGTATTTTCTAAATGTTTTTTATTGTTTTTATATGCAGAAATATGATTAAAGTGTTGGAAATTGGTAATATTGGTAATATTTTTGTGTGGCTGGAACGGATTATCTGCGTTTACATTATTTCCTATGGGACAATGCGTTTCATAAATGTTAATAAATATCTTTTGGAAAATTAAATAGTATTATTATGTAATAGTATGTACAATAGTCTTTATTCTAACTTCAAGATTACAGCACAACCTAATTACTATCCATCTATCATGGAACCTCTGTAGTCCAACTAGGGACCCTGGAGGCCAGTGGTGACCTCCAGTCAACATTCACACACACTTTGACACGATGCGGGCAATTTGGGAACACCAATTAGCCTAGTCTGCACGTCTTTCGACTCTGGTTGGGAACTGGAGGAAGCCGACCAAGCACTGGGAGAACATCCAAACTCCACACACGGAATTGAACCCCAACCCTGGAGGTGCAAGTTGACAGTGCTAACCACTAAGCCAACTTTTTTTTTTAGGTGTTTTCAATTTAAATGTTCCTAAAATGCTTCGATCAGTGATGGTTCAAACGGTTAAGGTTCTGGGTTACTGATCTGAAAGTAAGGGGTACAAGCTGCAGCACCACCACGCTGCCACTGTTGAGCCCTTGAGCAAGACCCTTAACCCTATCTGCTCCAGGCGCGCTGTATCATGGCTGACCCTGTGCAGAACACACCAGCACAACCTCCTTCACAACCTTTATCCCAATCCATACCAAACCTAATCCCAAAAGGAAATCCTAAAAACACCATACTGTTGGATTTGTCATGTCATGTCATAGCTGTATAGAACAATTTGGAGGTTTGTCTATCTTTTCACACTAGGTCATTAAATTATCAGCTCTTTTTTTCCCCTCTCCAGTTAACATCAGAGTGAAGGTGTGCGCTGGTGAATGCTGGTGTTTGCCAACAAACACTGCAGATGATGTCAGTTTAGTCATTGTGTAAGTACCTTCAAAAGGCCCTCGGCACTTCTGGTGTTGAGGGAGAAGCAGGAGTGAAGAGATGAGTCATTAGTGGTAGATTTTGCTAAGACTTAGGAACATGGTTAAAGGCGAATACCTGTCATTGCCACAGGCTTGACTCTGCAAGAGAGAGTTGGAGTGTGTGGGTGTCAAACAAATTGGGGCAAATCAGCACAATGACAGACGAAGCGCTGTGATAGCATTTTCTGTTGAAAAACAAGAGGAACTGTTTTTTAAAATGAGGATTTAAAGCAGGAAGCAGATTTACTGTAACTCTCTAGCTTTCTAAAAATATCATTTTGTAAAAAAAAAAATATATATAATAATAATAATAATAATAATAATAATTTGTAGTAGGTAGGAGGTGTAAGAGACAAGAGAAGCAAACATTTACTGTGCCAGTCTAATAAGATAAGCAGATACAGTATAGCTCATGCCTGAAGACTACAGTTATGTTTTGGACAAGCTTTGTATATTTTTTAATGGATTTACCGAAACATGAGGAATGTGATGAAATCATTATTCACAAGATCTTTTTAGCACCATCGGTTCTTTCTTCTCCAGGACGTAATGGAGAGAGGAGTTTTAAACTCATGATGTAATTATGAACCTGTACTGAGACTGAGTATTGTTAAGGTAACCCAATAAAGTCTGTCAAGTGGGTTTATAAAATTGTTATTTCTCTGTATAATTTCTACACAGCGGAGTGATTTCTCCAGCACCATGGTGCAACTGTAAACCCTAATGCTCATAGGAATTAAACATATTGAGCACTGTTAACTTAAACAATTACAATTAGTTCAAATTAATAGATCTTTATGAGTATTTAGAACTTCTTATGAGTTTGTAGAAATTACACTTTTCAAGTTAGCTGAACAAGTTTGATATTTTAAGCCGCAGTAACTGTCACCTTAAAATTCCACCAACTTAAAATCTTTCAGCCAAATCAGCTAAATTCAATCTTTGAATTGTTTTGATCAAGATGGGGGATTGGTCTGTCTTCACGTGATGCTGTAAGTATAATCTTTACAAATCTGGGCTCCCTAAAGTACCAGAGCACTGGTGGCTCAGTGGTTGGTGTTTCGCTTGCCATGTGAAAGGGCCGGGTTCAATTCCCAGCCACTGGATGAAGTTCCTGTCCCAAACCCAAATAATTTTGTGTTCAGAACGGCATCTGGCGTAAAAACGTTGTGCTGCTGTGGCGACCCGATGCCAGGAGCAGGCGAAAGACCAACAACAATTTATTTAATTTGCAACAACTAAACAAAATTATAGTATGAGTTAGGCTACTCAGTAATGCAAGTAATGATGGAAACATCATTACTTAAAAGAACTTATGTAACTGATTACGTCAATTTTTTTTAGTTTTGCCAACTGAATAGTTTACAGTTAATAAGTTAACTGTAAACTACTGTTAGGGTAGCAGCAATACATTCACAGCGTTCCAGGTGGTGCAGTGGTATTGAATCATACTGGGGTAGGTGTTAGACTTGGACGCAGGAGGGTGTTGAGTAATCTGACTGCCTCAGGGATGAAGTCTGTCTGTGATGGCATGGATTTTAGTTCACCTTCTGGCAGGAAAGTGAGTAAAGAGTCCACTGGACGGGTGAAAGTGGTTGCCTGCGATACCAGTGGCTTTGTTTGGGATCGATGACCACTGCAATGATACTTTTAACCAGTACTAGAATCACGAAAAACACAGAGATAGCACTGTTAGCCAATACTGGGATCAAGAAACACTTGGATAACATTATCCACCTGTACTGTCAATAAGGAATGAGGATTCACTTGAAAGAAGACCCGAATCTTCTGTAATAATTCTCACTAGGATAAAGCAATCTGAACAAAACTATGTACAATGTGCTCCTCAGTATATGGATCTTAGAACACGCTTGAATTTAAGCGATGTTAAAGAGAAAAAAAGCAAGAAATATGGTGTTCCTGACCTACTCTCAAAGAGTGTTATTCAGAGAATGGTACGGAAACTGGAAACGATGAGACGCTGTGTCGAAATGTGTCTGGCAGAAAACAGAGATCACTTCCAGCACCACATTAAATGCAATTACACATACATCAAGGTATGTAGTGGATAATTTTTTGGTTGAGATTGCTTCATCATAGCAAGAGTTATTGAAGAATATTCGGGGCCTCTTTCGAGTGAATCACCCTGTACAATTTACCAGTGCTCGGAATGGAAACCTCTGGGCTAACACTATCAATCTCTACTGTAATTGAGATCCACTAGGTTAACACTGTTTACCAGTACTGGAAATTTGCACCCCTGGGTTAACAGTATTAAGCAGTACTAGAATTGAAAAAAAGTAAAATGATTCTTTTTACCAGTACTGGGAATTTGCACCCCTGGGTTAACAGTATTAAGCAGTACTAGAATTGAAAAAAAGTAAAATGATTCTCTTTACCAGTACTGGGCTTTAAAAAAATGCCAGGTTAACGTCAGTATTGCGAACGAGATCCTCTAAAACAACACTTTCACCAGCCCTGTAAATAAGAACTGTTAGGTCGACACCTTCAACCAGACCTGGAATTGAAAACCCCTAGGATTACTAGGAATGAGTGCTGGAAATAATGACAGTATGAACTGACCCTCGGATTATGAACTAGTACTCAAATTGAGAATTACTGGGATACCAGTATACCCAAATTTGCTGTAATGAGTCTTTGTTTTATCCTGGTTCAACCAGGGAGGTAACAGACCAGATGAGCTGGAAGCGGGATGTAGGGATCACAGACCTTACAGATTGTGACAGGTGTTTTTCAATATAAAGCTTAAGACAAGAATGGATTCCCTTGGGGATCCATAACAGGATCTTATTACATGCATCTATCCTCAACATCTCTTTGCTATGCTAATAACTTCTTGGTTATACAGAGGCCATACAATACATCTTGTAAATGACAGACAACAAATGAACAAAACTACGTATTACCCATATAACTACGGAATCTGTTGGTGCTTCTCAAACCTTTGTGTCCAAGGAAGAAAACCACAAAAACCTAGCTGCTGTATAGAGTTCCTCTTGACCTCCAAAAATCCAACTCCCATTAAAAAGTCCTGAAGTCCTGGTAGGCCTCCCGAATTAACATCATTTCCCTAAACCAAGACATTTGACATCCAGGGACAGATGCATTTGTTCCTGCCCCTCTCTGCACCTGTGAGGCCCTGAAACCAAATCTCTAAGTCCAATCATGTGCCAGACCAGTTTATAATATGGCCATCTACTCCTGCACCGAGTTGCCCTGGAGACCAAATGTTTTGAAGCGGCTCTTTTATTTTCCAGCTGGAGCTGCATCAGTAAGAAGCATTCAGATCCATCAGCCATGCTGCAGCGGGAGGCCCTGCCAGCTGCTCCGTGCATAGACTTTTTTTTGTTGTTGGTGTATTCGAAGATTTCCTTTCTCCTTTATACTCTTGTTTCTCTCTTTTTTTTAAATTATTCTTACTTTCATTGATTTTTCATAGCCTTTTCTTACTTCCATACCTTTGTCATGATTTTTCCTTGCCTTGGACTGGGTCTGCTTCCCCTACCACATTAACTTTCATTTTCTCATTTTTTTCCTTCTCCATCAGTCCACCAGGCCCATGCCATACCCATCCATCTCAGCGTCTGCCCAGTGGTAAGCTGCAGCCTGTGATCTGTGGCTAACCATAGAGATGATTGATCTCAGCTGAGTAGCAACTGGCTGTATTAACCGCTGGGATGTGTGATAAAAGGCTGATGCTTTGCTGCCTGGCTCAGCTAGAGGCCCGGTGGTGGGGATGAGTCTAGTGAAAGCTTTAGTCCAACCCTGCTGGGCTTAAAAACAGACAAGACCGGTCTCCAGGAGAGCTTCAAAGGCCTGTGTGGACAAATTATGATGAAGAATCACAGAGAAGTTAACCGAAACAGTATCGATCCTATCCATCATGGCACAGCAGGGATAACGATGGGAGAAAGCTTGCATGAGGTTTTTGTGTGATCTTGCTCCTTTGCAAAGGAAATATGAAATATGACTCGAGATCACAGCGCAGCCACCACCGCACAGCCACCAGCTTGCCTCAAATCATAACATCCTGTTTATATTGTTAAGAAAAATAAACAGTCATAAAGGTCATAGCTGGGATTTAATCAATTGCAGCTTTCAAATGCATTCCAGTTGCTTTGAGACATGATGTAGTACTATGTGACTTCCAACAGTCCTTTTTTTGAAAATAGTTTTTCCTAGTTAAAATATTACCTCCTATTACCAGTCTGCAACAGAAGATGTGTGAAATTATGGTGTGGACCAGGGGGGAATTGTAAAAAAAAAAAAGGGGGGGTTCCCCAAGAAGCTGAAAAGAGTGGTAATCAAAAGAGGATTCCCCACAAAAGCCAAGAGGAAAAAGAAGAAATAATGGGATATACTCTGTAGAGAAAAGCAGATGAGGTCAGAGAGAAATGAATCCTTCCATTAGTGGAGATATGAGAGAAAGCAGCTGTTGGTGGACCCCATGGCAGGTCACAGCTGTGTCGAAGACTATGACTGAGCTAGGCCATGACCAGGATAAACAGGACCGTTTACATGCAGCAAAAAGTAAGTGGTGGCATACAGTAGATTGAACCAATGAAAAACCGAGACAAAGAAAGTCTAAGCTACAGTAGAAGGAAACCTGTGAAGAACAAGGCAGAACAAAGGTGAAACCTATTGTGGACTAGTCAAACTAAGAGGAGAATTGTCAAGAATACCAAGTTGGACAGGGAACTAACCAGAAGTAAGATGAAACCAGCAATAAACAGATTTTGACCAGGGATTATCCAGGACCAAAGTTGGCCCAATGCAGTGCATAATAAGTGGGCTGTTGGTAAAGGAGCACTTCTGTCAGTGTTGGCCCAGTGACGCAATCATGGGACCCAACATTGGCCCAATTTAATAAATGACATTGGCTCAACTTTGGCTGAAGGAACAGATCATCTTGGTTCAACATCGGCCCAATGGAATAATGACTTTACCTCAATATTGGTCCAACGGAATTGATAACTTTGGGTCCCCAGCATTAGACTGCAACATAATAGGGGACTAGACAAGAGCCAGAAGTGATCAAGGTTTGAATCAGGTCTTACACTAGAGTTGACTTCCACCTTGGGAAGATTATCAATAATGAATTTACAACAAAACTAAGATGGACCATCTTTAAACTGGGTCAAACCCAAGATTGAACCATGAATAAGCCATGCTTTACTGGTCATGTCCTATTTTAAAACTTTAGCCACAATTCCCTACCAGCAACACGGGACTTTATTTATTTTCTTCTGGGGAAAGCAGGAGGAAAAAATAAATCAAAGATGTGATGGCTCACTTTGTTTTTAGCCCTGCCAGACCCATATGTAGGAGAAAGAATAGAGGTAGCTTGTCTGACTCGGCCTGATCTGAGCTGTAGTGACAACGTATGTCGGAAACAGCGCCAGACTCTCGGTCAATCTTCCACAAAGCTATAGAATTAAATATTCTCATGGGCCATTACACTGCCGATTTGCTTGCTTGACGGGTAAGACGTGTTTATATCTCATAACGTGTCCGTGAGTAAGTCTTGGAAAGCTCAATACACCGAGGTGTCAGTTTGCCTCATGAAAGTTTACCATGAGTCATGATTCGAGTGTCCAACAGCAGCAGGACTGAGAGAAACATTACAGATTTCTTACAGCTAGCAGGGGGGTCTAACATGGGCGAAGCAGCCCGGATCATATTCCTGCACAAGGCTGGGGTGAAGAAAGCAGACAGAACATCAAGCTATTTAATGTCAGTGTGGCATGTCAGAGTGCATGCTGGCACCAGGGACGTTTTATTTCCTTCTTATTAAGTCACATCTCTAATGTTAGTGAACATGACTGAGAATATTTGCTTTCTGTTAGGATTAAACATTTTGCTTGTATTCAGAAACACTTTAAACACATTACAAAGCCTCCTTACAGAAATGTAGATGTAAACATAGATCGGTAATGAGCAAACCAGAGGGAGAGCGAAGCTACAAAAGGAGACCCAAAGGGAATCCATCTTCTTAAGAACTATTCTGGATAGTTACGTGATAAAGGAACTTCCTTATTACAGTCATCCTTTTTCCATTTGTGTCTGGCTGCAATGCCTCCCAAAAATGGGATACCCCTTTAATTTTGACAACAGAAGTGATTTTATGGAAATGTATTTGCCATTTCAGATCAAGTTGTTAAATCCTTTCTACCTGTCTTTTTGTTTTTACTTTGTAAAGACGTGAACCTGCTGAATAAAAAAAGAAAGAAAAACCTTAAAAAGGGTCAAGGACATGAGAAGAAAGGTTTAGATTTACTGTGAAATTAAGCTGGGACTTGGGACTGTACTGTATCTTTGTCAAATAATTTCACCAGAAAGAATGAAAACTGTACGGTACACATAGTCAAGCATACCACTAATGAAACACTTCAGTCATGAGAACCAAGTCACTGTACCGGATCCATTCCAAACCCTAAAGTCAGTGTCAGGGCATCATCTTCACTTTTATCATCATCATCATCATCATCATCATCATCGAGCTGGAGTCCTGGATCAGCATGTCAGAGCCAAGAATACATGCCTTTATACAAACTGACAGCTTCCTCCACTTTCTTCAGTCAGAGCCCTGATTCTTCCAGCACTCGTCCTAACTCATGACAGATGACAAATCACCATTAAGCCTTTTCAAACTCAGTCCCAAATAAAATGAGAGCAGATTCTTCTTAAGAGTATAATCTTATTGCTATCAAACCACGTACACATCTTACACCCTGGCAGAATGCCCGTGTGACTTCATGTCCTGTCCTTCATCAGAACACAAACACCACACAACAGTGAGAGTGTAATTGCTTCCTCCTTTGCAAAATAAGGGTGGAATTAAGGCTAATGCATGTCCCAGGTTTAAAAGAGTGCGCACTGTACTTCCAGGTGATGACACGACCAGCAGATACGAGCAGTGCTCCAGACTGGAAGTGATGATATATGAGAGCATTTGACATTGTTACTAAGCTGATGAATTTTGCTAAAGGGTCTAGTGGCTCTAATGTTGTTAAAAGACCTGGAAGTGCTCAGGGATGATGGCTGATTGTTTAGCAGTATAAGTGCAAGCTCAAGCACAAGCTCAAAGTGGTTAACTATTAATGACTCTTATCTATTCTAATCTATTTCACTGCTTACGACATGCATACATGTTTTTATGCACTAAATGCGGCATTTAATTTAACTTAAATGTATTATATTTGGAAAATTTTGTGCAAAATTCCATATCAAGAGACTGATATATGCACCTGGTTTGAATTCTCAGTTCTCCGTTCATGCAATTTTATATACAAATGATTGTGTTTAAAACGTTAATTGAGTTCAGTCGACACAAATTTCTAAATTTGCCGAAGTGGTTTCATAATAACGTGTTCACATTTTAAAAAGTGATGCAAAACAATTCCTCAGATTAAGACGAATAAGATGGACAAAAGTAATGGCACCCTATAAAAGTGAGAAGAGTCAGCGTTCTCCATGATGGATGATGCATTGCAATGGCTTAGCTGCGTTACTGCAAGATTTGTGACACCCCAAATTTGAGAGGCATTTATCGATCCCCAGAGTGGTTACATCCTATTTATTTTCTAGTTCTTCGACCTGATTTATTACAATGCTTCATCATTTTGGTTCTTTCATGCATAGGAGATTACATTTGTTTCCACTTTTGGTTAATCTTGATGAATTCTTAATATAATTTATAATCTATATTAATTCTTAATATGAAATATATTCAAATATAAATTTTAATATAGAATAATATAAAATAACAAAAACAAAAAAATTCAATATATTAAAAATATTTCAAGACAAATTATGCAAATTTTTCAGTCATATATTTTTTATTCTCTGGTCAGATTATTATGCTTATTTAATTAAATAAGTGTGTTTAATTACAAAATTATCTGCCAATGGAACAAGACATTTGTCCTTGGAAATGAGGCAAATTTGTTCAAAAATATTGTTTAACAATGTTTTGCATTTAGTTTGTTGTAATCTTATATATTAATTTCTACTGTAACTTAAGTACATAAGATACTCACACCCATGTAAGTATGAATCTATAACTGTATTTCATCTTCAATAAGCCAAATTTTGATACCAAGTTTATTACCGTATCACATCTGGTTCCTGAGATATTTTTTTTTTTTTTTTTTTTTTTTTTTTTTTTTTTTTACCTCGGAACAAATCATCAAAATCCTGCTTTTAGAAGTAGAGTAAAATTTAGACTAAGACAGAGGAAACCCTCAGCTTCATTTATCACCAGGATTCGCCGCTACCCCTAAAAATAACGTCACCAGCAGCATGGTATAGCAACAAACAAAAATAAGTTTGTTTTTCTATGACAACTTGTGGAACCAGGTTGGATAGTATTCATTAAAGTGTTTTAACATAATGTTTAGGATTAAAACGTTCTCAGTTCTGTTGAGGGATCAGGTCTTTTTGCCAAACACTGAAAATTTTATTTAACATTTCAGCGCAAAACGAACCTGTGTGACTTAACACTTGATATGACGGCTCACGTGTGTCAGAAACGTTTAGTTCAAGTAACCAAATTCAATGTGGTTAATTTATGCATAGGAATTATTAATTTATTATTTTTTATTTCATTAATACATTATAGGCTGCATGATCACTTTTTTTTCTTTCCCAGTCGATAGACTATGATGGATCAAAAATGAGCTCTTCTCTATCAGTCTGAGCTTCTCAAGTGATATTTCTCAATAGGTAACACAAACCAGTTTCTCTCCTTGTCTGTCTCTCTCCTTCTCTCCCTCCCTTCTTCTGTCTCAGCGGGAATTCTCACTTCTCCTCTCTAATCCTTCTCTCCTGTGTGCCTCTTGCAGTTTATGACAGCGACCTGACAGCCCTAAGCCCTGTCAAAATACCAGCCAACCTCAGCCCAATGCATGCACACACACACACACACACACACACACACACACACACACACACACACACACACACACACACACACACGTATACTTGGCCAGCCGTGGCACCCTGCCAGCACTCAGCAGACACCCAGCAAGGCGATGACGGGACATGCTGTTTTATGAGTTTTCAATAGAGTGACTGATGGAGCTTACTGAATCAATTCAGGCTGCTCGGAAAGAGAGAGAGAGAGAGAGAGAGAGAGAGAGAAAAAGAAGGAGATATACAGATGGTATGTAATTGTATGTGGTGTATACGAAACAAGCCGCGTTCCAAGACCGGGATTTGAGTTATGTTTAACGTTATGAAACACGAAAGCAAAAGATTAAAGCTATACTCATGGCTTTGCCTGAAGTTGCTGGAAAATATGACAGCATCATGGATTTATTTGTTCTGAATGCGTTTCAGACTCTCCCCTTTCCCCCCCTAACCAACCCGCCACCCCCCACCCCCATTTGTGTGTCAAAATCCAGGCAGCTTTTCTTTTTCTTTGGGCCTCGAACAGGTGCTGTGACATCTGTAGCAACGTGACATACCCTGGATGTTGGAGGTTTATCTCAGTATTAGCCTTAGTCCATTTAGGATGGCTTTTATAGGAGGCGTGTTAGTCCAGCAATAACAGTCATTAAAATAACAGTAAAATATCAATGAAAATGTGACCAGAAAATCTGGATTGTCACAGTATCCGGATAAAGTTTATAATAGTATCAGGCAAAGGTTTGGACATGACTTTGGATTTATTTTGTACATTTTAGAACAATACTGGTTTGTAACTATGAAATAACACACATTTGTAAAACCCATCAAGTTCTCATGAAAACCTTTCCAGGAAAGCAAGACCAAAACTTAGGAGAAGTTCATTTAGAGTCACCAGCTTCAGAAATCACCAATTAACAAACAGCACCTCAGATTAGAGCCGCTATGAAGCTTTGCAGAGCAGAAGTAGCAGATGCATCTCAATATCTGTTCAGAGGAGATTATTGTGTGTTTTGGATAAACGCGTTCAATATAGTTTTACAGTGTAGAAAAGTAAAAAAATATATATATATATATATATATATATATATATATATATATATATATATATATATATTTAATTATTGCGTATTCCAAAACACGCGTAAACCAAATAAAATCTTCCCATAAGAAATAATGAAAACTCAAATAATTCGTTCCACAGCCCAAAAAAATTAATACAGGAAAAATACTCTCACTCACTCACTCATCATCATTATTGCTTAATCCTGTATTCAGGGTCGCAGGGAGCCTGGAGCCTATCCCAGGAGACTTAGGGCACGAGGCAGGATACACCCTGGACAGGGTGCCAATCCATCGCAGGGCACACAGACATACACACACTCATTCACACACTACGGGCAATTTGGGAATGCCAATTAACCTAAACTACATGTCTTTGGAATGTAAAAGGAAACCGGAGTACCCGGAGGAAACCCACCAAGCACGGGGAGAACATGCAAACTCCATGCACACAGAGACGGGAATCGAGCCTGGCCGGGGGATCGAACCCGGACCCTGGAGGTGCAAGGTGACAGTGCTAACCACTACACCTCCGTGCCGCCGACTACAGAAAAATAATTAATACAATATATGAAGTAAAAATAAAATAAATTAACCTGCACTTTACCTTTAAAAAAGTTCCATCCTGGGAATTTTAATCATTTGTTGACATCGCCTACACAATTACAAAATCAACTTTTAAACTTTTATTAAAGTGCGCTTATAAATGTCTAAGGATTTCTGTAGTAACAGCTTCTTCCAGGAGAAAACAAATTTGTGTACTGTGTCCACCACTGGCCATAAAATATAGTCAATATAAATCAATATAAAAATGACAACCAATTTTGGTCTAGTGCAATTAATACAGAAACAGATCAGAAAACTTTCCAGTGTTGGACTGTCTGCATTACACGTATTATCCCCACCAAATATTTCCATTTTTCTCCTGCTATAAATAATCCTATAGTGAGGCTAATATATATAAAATAAGATCCCTGTGCATTTGGGATTTCAGTAAGGACATAAAAATAATAAATAAGCAAGATAAGAAGGTATTCTCTTTAGTGAAAGGTCATGAAAAATGAACAGATCTGTACTGAGTGATCCTGCCATTATTCATGTGGAAAAGCTTTGCGGCTTAGCTGGCAAACCTGGTAAGATGTCCTAGATTTAGTGAGTACCATCTGTCTATGTTTATTTATGAGCAAGCGCCTGCCAACACTCGACAATACTGAAGCGGTACTTTCAAATAGCCATCAATCTCAGGTGTGCCGACCTGAAAACAGCACCTTTGATTTAAAAGTTTAAAAAGTGCCTCACAGCACAGTGGACAATTATTAAAACGCATTAATGCCAGGAATCAAGTGTAAACACGATGCGTTTTGATTTGGGCATCAAAGTCTCCGACGTTCTGAGTTCTTGCTTTTTTTAAATGGCGTTCTTATCCTTCAGTTACGTATTTGTGTAGAAGGTGAAAGAGCCGTGTGGTGAGAGACGGCATGCAGGCGCGGATGATGAATGGAAGGATGGAAGATTGGAAATGGCCTGGAAAACCAGAGCAGGTATGGCCTGTGGAACCACCTTACCAAACATACAGTACACCCCAGTTCTGCAGCACGTTCATTAATTCCGAGCGTTACAAACCATACAACTCATTTTATCCAGTTCAAGCAAATGAACAAGTTCATTTTGTTAGCTTTTCCACATGAAAAGCTTGTCCAAAATGGCATCCTGTTCCCTGTTTGCTATAAACATTGATGCAAATTTGCCTTATTCTTTCCTTTTACACTGGAATTCGTCGATTATGGCAGGGAATCCATTATGGCAGTGTTCACAAAAACAAGTACAGTTAGTCCCCTACCTACATATATATTATACAAAAATGCGCACATGTGAAGTTAGTTCAATAACATGTCCGGCATACATTGTCATTTGAGTGCAGCGAGCACCCTCTGCAAGTGCAGTACAAGCCCAGGATGTCCAGAAACAAGCGTAAAAGCAATGTCGATGAAGCAGGTACTGCTAAGAAGCGGCAAGCATTAACGATGGAGACAAACGTGAAAATAATTGAGAGAATGGAGTGAGGTCAGAAGCATAAATCGTTCAACCATCAGCAAGAGTTTAAAGAAAAAGAACAAGATCATGGAATGTGTTAGTTTTATATGTGTATAATATGTGTAATATGTTATAATATGTTATAATATGTGTATAGCAAATCGTGTTAGTTTCTGGAACAGAACTCGTTTCTATCTAGAGGACTTGCTGTAGTGTTGCAAACTGATAGAGAATATGCAGTATTGTTAGAATGGATAAATGTCCATTGTGTGTGTTTATGTAAATATGCAACTAAACCTTTTAATTACAAAGATTGTTGAAGACCATAATAAACATTCAAAACAATACATAAAGTTCAGTTTACAGCATCATCAGCCTCCTCTTCTACCAGTTTCAGTTTCACTTTGGAAGAAGACGACGGCACCTTATTATTGAAGTCCATGACTGCTGGGGAAACCGCAACAGCACTACCAGAGTGTAAACATACTTTTTCTCTGCTTTACCATTCTGTAAAAATCCACTGAACACATTAGGTTAATTCACAGCAGCTTCTAACTTGTCCAGCCACTAGTTTGGCTTTATTGATCATGTAACAGAAAGAAGCAGTGCAATCTACTCTCTATGGATGTGTTGCATTTTGCTATGTTTTTTTGGTCATCCAGGGTTGCATTTTGCCAATAAACATGTACTGTACAGTACAGACCAAAACTTTGGACACACCTTCTCATTCAAAGAGTTTAAATTGGTATTATGGCAAGAAAAAAGCAGCTAAGTAAAGAAAAACGAGTGGCCATCATTACTTTAAGAAATGAAGGTCAGTCAGTCTGAAAAATTGGGAAAACTTTGAAAGTGTCCCCAAGTGCAGTCACAAAAACCATCAAGCGCTACAAAGAAACTGGCTCACATGCGGACCGCCACAGGAAAGAAAGACCAAGAATCACCACTGCTGCGGAGGATAAGTTCATCCGAGTCACCAGCCTCAGAAATCACAGGTTAACAGCAGTTCAGATCAGAGAGCAGGTCAATGCCACAGGAGGAGACTGTGTAAATCAAGCCTTCATGGTAGAATATCTGCTAGAAAACCACTGCTAAGGACAGGCAACAAGCAGAAGAGACTTGTTTGGGCTAAAGAACACGATAAAGAACACAACAAAGCAAACTTGCTGAATGAGAAGGTGTGTCTGAACTTTTGTGTGTCCAAACTGTATGTTTAAAGCATTTCAAAGAAAGATCTGCAAGTTAAACTTTTTGTTATGGATAGTTTTGTTATTTCAACTTAAACGTTGTGTTATGGATAGTTTTGTTATTTCAATGAGTGTATGAGGGTGGACATTTAGTGAAAGTCTGAAAAATGGCTTTTATCACATTTTGTAGTAAAAAAATATTAAAAGTAAATTACGTAACCTATTATTATTGTTTTATTGTAACATTTTTGTCTTATAACGTTTGCTGATGGTTAATAGAAAAATGCTGATAAATTAGATATTACTAAAACGTGATATAATGGTTTCATTTATTTACACATATTTAAAAGAATTCCAGATTTTCTATTTTTATTTTTAATGTATTTTACTTGTTTTAATGGCATTGTGCATTTGGATTTCATTAAGAAGTTGAACTGTATATAACATATTCCTTAAATCCAAGGTAAATTATGGAATTTAGGAATTCCGTAGTAAAACTTCAGCTTAGTGCTTTAAAGAAAACCTATTAAGCTGCTAATTCCTGAAACTGTAAAGTAGTTTTATGTCTGCACTTAAAGAAGTTTCCACTGTGTAAACGTGCACATAAACGTGTACCTGGCATTCATCCACCTGGTTCGGCAGAAGATTACAGCATGAGTGTGTGGGAAAACAGCTATTTAACACTCAAAGAGGATGTACAGTAAGTGTAGAGGTGCGCGTAAACATATGCACAGCTACAGTAATAGCTATCCTGACACAGGAGGTGGAACTGAAGGATGATCTTTACTACTACTACTACTATACAAACACAAACCTGTCCCATCGGATGAAAGATAAAACCAGGACGCCCCTCATACACTCAGCGAAATTCCCCTCTGCCTTAACATACAGGAGATTAGCCGTAATCTCTCATTACTTAAGGTTGGGTGTGGAGGATTCAATGCTAGGTGTCTTAAAAAATCAAATTCCACTGTCAGACCGGATTAGGGAGCATTTTGCTCATGGATTTCCATCCGAACACCAAACATGCCCGCGTCGGCTTCGGGGACAACCATAAAAATGCTTTCACACAGTTTTTAAAAAGATCTTACTGTCAACAAAGCTACAAAGAGAGGGGGAAAAAAATACAAGGCCATATACTGTCCCTGCGCCTCAAATAGCTGGCTGAGGAATGGAGATTAGCTTATATAGACAGATAAATGTTCAAGCTGGATTCAATATGAAACCTTCCTCATGCAAATATGGAAAACATCAGGAGCGAGTTTCTCTGAGGCTTTTAAGGCTTTTTAGATCAGCATAGTGTATCTGTACGGATCTTCAGTTCGGTCCTGCAGTCACCACGCAGCAAGATTCCTCCACTTTATTTACATTCATACCAAATAAGCTCACTTTTTCTATCTTTAAATAGATCTCTGTTTCCAGGCAATGTTAAGACGATTTTATTTTTAAAAAATGAAAACAGTGTTGCTAGGAAAAACTGGGAAATATGAGAACTGCACCAGTCATAAACTAGCTAAACGCTAAGAGATAAATGACTGACTGAAGCTGTTAAACTGGAACGAGAAAGTTAAGTGTCTGACAAAAATATCAGGAACGTCAACATTTACCTCAGATGTGTGGAGAAATTACATAGAAAAGGCTCGGTTTTTAATAAAATGACACATCAATGGCTAACTGAACGTTTATGGCTACTCAATTAAAAAGAGAATCTAGAATGGGCGACTCGCAAATATCCACTGTTGCTCAAATGTCTTATTAAATAAACTTATATTTCTAAGTTTCTATACTTCTAGTGCATCTCTTAGTATATTAGTCAAAATATTTGACTCTAATTAAAATTTAACAGGTTAATTAGATAATTTACGAATTGTTTAAATTAGACAATCTAATTATTAATATATCATTATAAAAGCAATTTAAAATTCAATTTAAAAAATCTGAATCAATAATTAAGTTTTAATAGGGAAACTATTTATTGAATGCTTATAATTGATTTGTTAGGTTTTAAATGAAACATTACCAGAACAGCTTCACCTCACGCTGTTACAGCAGTGCTGACACTGGAGACAAAGATGCTATCTTTGAAGAAGAACATACAGAAAGCTTGATCATTAGAAGTGTAAATGTCTTCAAGTGAGAACTGTCACACTTATAAATTCTATTCAACTTTGCTTTCATTTCCTCTACAAGGGGCGATCAGGGCAAACTGGGACTTGTGTTGAAATTTCTGGTGAATTAAGAAATTAAAGTGTTAAAGTGATTGACATTTACAGAAGACCTTAGAACATCTGAACAATGCAAAAGTTTTAAAAAAGGCTGTATGTCTGTGAATGACGATCCCGGCCGAGGTGGGTCAGAGCACACTGCAGTCGTTCCCATGAACATTCAGCCAGTGGAACGTCTGATCCTTGAAAATCAATGGATACTGTAACTTGTCACCAACTTGTGGAAGAGACACATCTGGCTGTGGGAACTGTACACACAATTCACCAACCACAGTTGCACATTACAGGAACGCGGCCATGTCCCCCATACAGTCCTCATTCCAGAACATTTCTAAATGTTTGGGCAATTACAGGAGTTCCTGGGAGGCTGTGGTTTCAGCTGGAAGATCATGGCTCTAGTTTACTGAGAAAACTTTCTATCTTGATGGTGTCCATGCATTAGTGAAACAATGGGATAAGGGAGTTCTTTTCTCTGTTCTGGTATTCTGCACAATCAAAAGTACCGCTTTAATGCCTCTCATAGTTGATGTGTCAGAGTTTTATTCTGGCAGGATCTCCCAAAACCTCTTCATGACAACTCCTGCGTACGGGTGAAGGATATCAGGCCTCGCCAGCTGCTTTGACAGACGGAGTGCAGAGCACGGCGATAGCGTTGATGTTTTAGACTTTAAAAAAGACAAGCTGATACCCCGAGAGCTCTGGGCGAATCAAAAAGTCATTAATAAGCCTGTGATAAAATGTCGAGCTGAGGTTCAGCAGATGCTCTGGCACCTCTCAAGCCTGCATCTCAGTCAAGAAGTAATGATGTTTCTAGTTGACTCAGAGGTCAGGGCTCTTGACGTTCTGACTTCTGGTTGAACAGAGCTGAAAATGAAAGAAGATCTAGAAGAATGAAAAAACAATGATATGTGATTACTATTTTGGTGCATAAGATAAGACTTTAGTTTGAACGCAATGTTTCTATACATTTACTGTATAACTGGCTTGGATTGGATTGATGTAACAAGCTTAACAAATAATTTTAATAGTTATTATTATTATATAATATCGTTTCCATAATAACAAATAAACAGATGCTTCTACTTACCAACCATAAATGAATAATCATTGAAATTTCCTGTACTGAGATGTTTAACACTTTTATGGAAGGAGTCTCCAGTGTTAGTGCTTCGTATTAGAAGTTATGGAGAGGATCACATAATAAATAATTTTCAGATGTCCTATTAAAGTAAAATCTACATATTGAAAGTGCTAACATTACACTGCTAGGTTGTTGATTATTTTCCTGCCGCATCATTACATTTAGTGATTTATTTCCTACATAAATCTCAAGAAACTACGCACATGTCCAATGTTGTTATTTTCAGCACAGTGAATTTGCTGGACCGAGATTTGGCCTGTGGAGTGGATTCCAGCTTTAGCACAGTAAATTAGGAGACAAACTAATATTTCAGAGATTCTGTAGGTCCGCGATGGAGGATCAACAGAGGTCTGAATTCCTGCGCCGATGTACGACTGTGTCAATATTAGTGTGAACTAGTGAACGTCAATAAATCCCATTTTATTAAGGATAATTGCTGTTTGCTTCGAGTACAGTCTGCTTTTATATTCTCAACCACCAAAGAAATGTTTCTCGAAGGTAACCTTTTCTCATTCCAGCTTTTTCTCAGAGCGTAAAATGGGGAGCAGAAAAAAAAAATACACAAGGTTTGGATTTAACGAGGGAAATAAAAAAAGAAATAATTATCACCAACAATAACACGCATTAGGTTTACATTCTCATGAGCTCCACAACTCCTCTAAACTTTACCGCTTTTCAATTTGTAAATATTTTAATAGAGCGCGTAACAGTGGTTTCTCTGGGTTTATGTGTTTTCTGTCTAAACACATGATGTGGAGTCTGAGAAACGATCGGGAAATCTGAAACAGTTTACGGGAGGTCAAGCTGCCCCCGTGCCAACCTTTATACCATTAAGAGCTTTTTAAGGAGCTGATAAGAGCAGAGCGGGAGTCAAAGCTAGGAAAAAACTGATAGTCTCAAGATATTGGGACTTGGATGAACGCGTGTCAAAGCTAATGGGCTGAGAAACATGTGTCTGTGCTGTGATGTTGTGGAGAAGAGAAGGAGGCAGAGGAGGAGGAGGAGGAGATGGACATCTGGGTAATACCTCATCATTCTTCATTGCTTTATCTGAAAGCAAAATGATGTGGGTGGAGACGCTAATGTTTATCCTTTTTAATATGATAGGCGATAGTTTTTATTTATTTCTTTATTACTATATTTATTTTAGCAAAAACACTATACAGCAAATTAAATGTCCGAAAAGTACCTGAAGGGGAGAAGATGCATGACATGAAGGAGATTTCCTACACTTTCTGGCATGTCAACTTTATCCGACTACTACTTGTGAATTTATGAAACCAATGTGTGAACCAATCCAAAACAAGCTGTCAGTGTAAAAAAATGGATTATGAAGTGGCTTAAATATTAATTCAGACAAAGCTAGTTCATGATATGGTAACATTTTTATTTTCCAAATTTAAACATCGTCAGTAAACAGCTCAGGAAACCAGTCTGACCCTCACACTTGTATGACCTTGTTAAGCATCCCATTCCAGATTCATTCCCTATAATGTGCTCCACTCGTCTGAGAAGGCTTTCCATTACATTTTGAGTTCAGATCGTGGCTGTGGTGATTTGTGTTTCTTTAGCTACAAGAGCATTGTTGAGTTCCAGTTCTAATGTTGGGATGCCAAGAAGGCTGAAATGGCTGTAATAAAATTCATGATCAAATAAATGTCTGCTCAAAAAAAAAAGAAAAGAAAATTAATGAATAAATAAATATATTAGCAATAGTAGCAAGAAAAAAAAAGGAAGCCACTTTCAGTTTCATTTTTAAAAGGAGCCGATGCCAAGAGGAATAATAAATTAAGGTAAAGTTTACTGTCTATTTATTTCATATTTTAGTTCAGTTACAGGTTTGTTCTAAATGTTTTGATTGTTCTTATATGCAAAAATATGATTATAATGTTAGAAATTTGTAATGATGGTAATATATTTGGGTGTCTGGAACGGATTATCTGCATTTACATTATTTCTTCTGAGAAAATCTGTTTTGCAGTATGAAATTTTGCAGTATGAAATTCATTCTTTATCTCATTAAACACTCTGTGTATTTCTCTAATTAAAAAAAATATTATCTATAATAGCTGATTGAGTATATTAACTGACTGTCAACTATGTTATGTACACTGTTATGGATTACAGATTTTTTATGATTTTAATTTAATTATTTGTTCAGAACTGTTCATGAAAATGAGAAGTGCTCAGCTAGACAAGACCTATCACTGAAATCATGCCTCAAAATAAGGAATTTTCATCTGCCTCCCAGAAGTGTACATCAGTCAGAAGCTTTACCACTAGCAGATATGTTACACTGAAAGAATTTACTGCAAGACTTTTGAACCGCTATTTGTTCAATCAAGAAAAAACATTCAACAGTTTTCATATAATGCAGAATTATTCCTCACCTATGGGTCAAGCAAATTAAAGATCCATGCTGCTGTAAGCAGACACAGCAGACACAGTCATCATCAAAAAAAAAAATCAGACCTGAAATGTAACTATGAAATAAAAGTGTAAATCAAAAAAGTGGATCAAAGTATCGTTCTAAAATGCGACAAAATCCTTGAAGTGTAGTGCGAGAGTACATGTGAAATGTAAAAACAACATTTCAGAAATGATCAATGGAAGTGCACAAGCCTGAGCTCACTGCGAATTATTTTCATAAAAAATAATATCATCTTTTATTCCATATTAAATTCCAGTTTGGATTATAGCAGGTGATAAAGTGGTCATTGGATACTTATTCACTTGCACTGCTTCCATAAATCTCTCTCTCTCTCTCTCTCTCTCTCTCTCTCTCTCTCTCTCTCTACCTCTCTACCTCACACACACACACACACACACACACACACACACACACACACACACACACACATACACACACAGAGACATTACAGTAAGAAAGAGTGTGACAGCGAGCAGATGTGTGTTGGTTTTGTCTACTGTAAACCTCAGGAGGGATATTTCTCACAGTAATGGCGGGTGGAGGGGGTTTTGTTTGGGGTTGGAGGAAGACCACCTGGAGCAGCGCCATAACTCAGGAACTTTCCATTTTTAAACTACCTCGAGAGACGAGAGAGAGAGAGAGAGAGAGAGAGAGAGACAGCGAGAGAGAGAGAGAGAGAGAGAGAGAGAATATTTGAGATAGCCAGTGTTTGATGTAGATAAAGGCTTTACATGGAGAGGTAGATGGAGGTAGATGAATAAGTGGAGGGTCATATTTCTATATATAGAGAAGTGGATAGTGGTTGTAGATAGAGGCTGCAGATAAAAACAAAAAGTAAATATAGGGTCGAGGTGAAGATTTAGATGTTAAATACTAGATGGAGATTGTGGAAAGAGAAGTAAATTGGGCTTGCAGAGGGAGAAGACGAAATCAATGGAGATTGTATACAGCAAATCTGATGTTGATGGAGAAGTTGATGATGTTCTGTGGAGATGTAACCATATGTATAAAAGAAGAATTTGATGGAGATTGTAGACAGTGGTGCAGAAGGAGAAGATGATGACGGTTGTACAAAGAAGCTGTAGATAGAGATGATGGAGATTGTAGATAGAAGTGAAGATGATGAAGATTGTGCATGGAAGCTGCAGATTGAGAAGCTGGTGGAAGTTGTACTTAGAGAAGAAAATGGAGCTTTTAGATATGAATATTGAAAAGATTGGTGTAGATGAAGAAGGAGATGGAGATTGTTGATAGATGTGTACTGTAGATGGAGATGTTGATGGAGATTGAAGATTGAGAGTGCAGACAGAGGTGGAGATGGAGAAGCTGATGGAGGTTGTAAACAGAGGTGAAGATGGATAAGGTGATGGAGGTTGTAGATAGATAGTTCGATGGAGAAGTTGATGGGGATTGTACAGTAGGTGGAGATTGTAGACCATGTGTAGATGGAGAATCTGATGGAGATCTGGAAGCTGCAGATAGAGAAGCTGGTGAAAGTTGTAGATCTAGATTGTAAATGGAAGCTGTAGATAGAGAAGATTATTGTAATGGAGGTTGTAGATGGAGATTGTAGAAATGGGTGCAGGTGGAGACGTTGATGTAGATTGTACATTTAAGTTGTAGATAGAGATGATGTAGATTCTAGACAGATGTGTAGATGGAGAAGCTGATGGAGATTCTAATGGAGATTGAAGACCTCTCCATAACAGAGATGGGGAAATAGGAGAAGTTGATGGAGATTTTAGATGGAGATTATAAATAGGTGTGTAGATGGGGAAGGTGATGGAGGTTGTAGACAGAGGTGTAGAAAAAGATGCAGATTTACAGTATGTGTAGATGCAGAAGAGGAACGTAGTTGTGGTTGTAGGTGGGAGTGTAGGAGGAGATGTTGATGGAGACTGTGGAGGGCTACAATGACGTGTACATAGAGGTGCAGACAAAAACTTAGATTAGAAGAAACTTCAAACTTTCAATGAATGTGAATTAAACATGTGTAAAGAGAAGTAGATTGATGGAGTGTTAAAAGAGATTTAGATAGAGATGTAGATGAAGATGTCTATGGAGATTGTAGACCAAGGTGTAGAATTAGATGTTGATGGAGGGTTAGGGTTATATAGGGTTAGGGTTGGGTTAGGGTTTGAGGTGGAGAATTAGATGTAAATGATGGTTTAGATAGAGAAGTTGGTGGATATTGTAGATGTTCATCAAAAGGTCAAAGAGTTTCTAGATTAAACAGTAGACGAATCCAGTGCATGGTGACTATAGATGGAGAAGTTGCTAGCGCACCTTAATGAACGCTACACTCAGCAGCAGCAGAACCAACTTTATGCAGAACGAATAAACTAGCAGAGTGTGTGTGTGTGTGTGTGTGTGTGTGTGTGTGTGTGTGTGTGTGTGTGTGTGTGTGTGTGTAGTAAAGTAGTAAATTGCTTTTTAAAACCCTCACAAAATTAAACCTAAAAGACCCAGCTCTGCCCCCTGAGGTGATCTCTCGCTCTCTCTCTCTCTCTCTCTCTCTCTCTCTCTCTCTCTCTCTCTCTCTCTCTCTCAATCTTCAGTTGAACACAGACACGCTTGTAGTTTTTGTCCATTTCTCTCTACCTTCTTTTCAGTAGTCTTCAAACTCTAAAGCTGTAAAACTCTTTAACTGATCTGTAAACATCAGGGGGGGGGGTGTAAGAAGAGTACTTTGTCTTCTGTTTCAATGTTGTGTGTGTATTTCTTTTCATGCAAAGCCACAACAGATATGATCTGGCATCCAGTAAGAGAAACAAAAGCCTGCTGTTATTTTTAAACACTGGGCAATCTGTGTGTGTGTGTGTGTGTGTGTGTGTGTGTGTGTGTGTGTGTGTGTGTGTGTGTGTGTGTGTGTGTGTGTGTGTGTGTGTGTGTGCGTGCATGTGTGTATCAGGGGGTTGGGGGCGGGGGGGTTGGGGGAGGATTTACAACATGGGTCTCAAAGCCAGACAAAACAAAACAGCCTCTGGTCCCACCCTCCCTCCTCCCACGTCCTGCATCTCAAGGACGGAAAGACGAAAAGATGACACAAACACCGGGACGTGCACCCCGGCGGCAGCGAGGGGAAAAATATTGCGCTCCAGGTGAGAGCGATGAAAAGCGGGGAAAAAAAATAAAGACAATAGAAAAAACGATGGTGGTCTCTGCCGTCAGTTATGTCCCATCACCAACACGAGCGTGAGCATCAGAGCCCCTGGGCCTCAAAAGAGAGCAAAGAAAAGATGAGTTAGATGCCAAACTGGCAACCTGATACCGGTATTAATCACAGGCTGATCACAGTGTGGAACCTCCCTCAGCTACAGAACGTCATTTATTTTCTGCCACGGTGGCCATTTGTCAACCCAGAGGCTCGGAGGTTGCCAGGTTCAGACAGGAAACAGTCATTAACTGTCCAAGTTATATTTATATGAAGGCACGGGATTATTTTTTTTTTTTTTCTTCTTGGCAAAGATCTTTAAACTTAATGTGGTTCGGGACATAGACACAGAATTATGAGAAAGCCAGGAAGTTCTGTAAGGAATAAAATTGTTATGCTGTTACAGGAAAATAATTAATGATTGATTGTTGTGAGAAACAGAGCTTTTAGATTTTAGTTTGAGAACGCCAATCAGCCTAATCGGCATGTCTTTGGACTGTGGGGGGAAACCAGAGTACCTGGAGGAAACCCACCAAGCACAACGAACATGTAAGCGCAAAACATGCACACAGACCCGGGGTGGGAATCGAACCCGGACCCTTGAGGTACAATGCGAAAGTGCTAAAGAACTTTTCCTGAAGTTTCTACAGTCCCTGAGAGACAGCAACCAACTCAGTAGTAAACCTAGACTTCCTTAAACATACAGAACTCCTGGAATACTTACAATTCCTCTCGTTACTGATCCCGGGCTTGCCGTAATCACGCCGAAGCGGATGTCGAGCATTTCGGAAGACGTCTATTAGCAGCTTTCAGCCACTTTACATCTTAACATCGCACCCTTATCTCCATCCTGCATTCAGCTCTCAGCGAGACAAGACGTCACACACCAAGCCTGACACTCCTGCCATTCATTAAGCACTAAGTAAAGGTCCGTCTGCAGCGTTGCAGGTCTGCAGCATGTCATTGTCCCGAACACCTTTTGTTTTCATGATTTCATCACATGTTTAGAGGAATGATGGAAGCAAAGGATGTCAGAGACAGCAAGATAGAGAAAAAAGATAAAAAGTGAGGGAGGTACCATATACATTCACTAGAGAGAGAGAGAGAGAGAGAGCTATAAATATCTCCTTCAGAGCAGCACAAGACTCAGAGAAGTGATGACAGGTGTCAGGTTTCTAGCGAGGATGTCTTTTATCAACAGGTGTGAGGATGAGAATGAAGATATGAGGACAGATAATGCGACGGCTGCTATGAGCCGTACTGGAGCTGACAGACAGGAAAAAGAGAGAGAGAGAGAGAGAGAGAGAGAGAGAGAGAGAGAGAGAGAGAGAGAGAGAAAGAAGAAAGAAAGAGAGAGATTGTTTTGTACTTTTCTTTGTTTACTTTATCTGTTTCTTTCATTTTTCACTAATGCGGTCATTTCATTTCTAGAGACTGTTAATAGTAATTATTACATGTACCCATAATATAAATAAATAAAAATAGTCATGAATAAATATTAGCTATTTTTCTTCAGATTTAGTTTAGATTGTTAAAATTTTGTTTACATATTTAACTATAGGCTCATGTTTTCTTCTTTTAAGGTATTTTATGATGTTTTGGATTTTTCTTTATGTTCACATATTTACCTTATTATAAACTTGTTTAAGTATACTTTGTTACATAGTTAATTTATGCTTATGTATATAACAATGTTTTATGCTTAATTTGTATATATTGCACAAATGTGTGAATATACATATTTTACTTTTTAAATAAAAAAAATTATGTTTATGTATATAACTTATGTAACATATATAATATGTTTTTTTTATATTCTATAAATATATTTAATATAAAACTCTAATTAAACTATATATTTGCTTAATTATTATTTGCTTTGTTAACCTATTTTACCTAATTTTTACTTCACATATTTGACTTTATGTATTTTTTGTCATTTAATTTACTTTTAATAACCATATTTGTTAAAATGATTTAGTGTATCTCATCTTTAAGTATTTGACTTTATTTATTTTACTACATTTGTGTTATGCACTCACTTTAAATTCAGTTTACTTTTTAAAGTGACATCCTTTACTTCATTTTTATTTTATGTTTTTGACAATAATTTTCTTCATCTTTAAACATTGTATTTTGTTAACTTTACATATCTTGCTTTGTATAAGTGCATTTTACCTTAAACTACATATTTCTTAATTTTACATAGTTCATTTAATTTTTATGTTTTATTTAAAGTTAATTTAACATATTTTACTTCATTGAATATTTTATCATTACATATTTGACTTTAATAGTCAAACTAGACTTTAAGTAATTAACATATTTTGCTTTATATTTGTTTCTTTTATGTTCTCTGGAGCTGAGCTGCTAGTGTTTCTACAAAATATATCACTAGTAATTATTGTCATCTACCTAACGGTAAACTGGATGTCAGTACATCAGAGTATTCAAGTTTGCTTAAAAACCACAGCATTTTGTTAAAATGTTACATTCTTATGTCTTTTTTTTTAACTACAAATACATTTCTTTATGTTGGTAACTTCCCAACCGATAGGCTTAAAAACACAAACTTGTATTTTATCCATTCCTCATACATTATTTTTGGAGCTGGCGCTGGAACAGACAAAATTTACTGTTGCAAAAATCCACCTTCCTGAGTTCATTCCTGGTGTTATCTTGGGAAGCTTTTCCTTATCACTGTAGTCATTAGTGATCTGAGCCAGGAAGTAGACTTATGTAAATGCCTCGGATATGCTAACGTGAGATGCATTTAACTTCTATGCCATTGTTTTCTCAGACAATAGATAAATGTTTTTTTGTTTTTTTTGTTACAAATGACTTGGAAGTGGGAGAACAGGGAGGTGAGTGCGACGTATACATTATTGATGGTGTTCTAATCTACTGTTAGGTTTTAATCTTTAGTCTCTTTATGGACGTGTTACTGAACCGTAGACAAACACACAATCAACAGGCGTCATAACACAATTAAACACGAGACTTATTGTTTTCTGCTTGGCACTAAAACGTGTCTGTGAAGAATACGCAAGTCTGGCATACTGTAAACTCTTTTGTGCCTATAGAGCTGCTGGCATTTCACTTGAAGTGGAGCGCCTGAGGGCTTATGTCACTGATGCATCATCTGTTAGTGAACATGTGCGTTATTCAAAAACAACAACTGGTTTATCAACTCATTACGACAGTGAGCTTCTTTTTTTTTCTTTGCTAATACCGTGTATAAAGCACATCTTTGATGACTGATGATGCTCTTCATGCTGGGACTTTGGCTGTTTCTCTGAGTAAGAAATAAACCACTTCATGGCATGCTGTCATAGAAAAATGATCAACAACAGTCAATGTTGCCAAATTGTTGCCAAGTCAATCATTTAATTAGTAAAAAAAAAAAAAAAAAAAAATTCTTATAGCATAGCAAATAGACAGCTATCTCAATGTGTTATTTATGGTTGTGGAATGTCTGCATGACAAGTTAGCTTCTGTTTTCACTTTCATTACAACAGTTATAAACATACCTCGCATAACTTAAAAATTTGCTTATTGTCACTTATAGAAGGTTCTTTCCAAACTTCCCTTGTTTAGTCGTCTTCTTTTTTTTTTCAACTCCCTTTGAGATTTGCCATTTATGGAGTTTTGCATTTGATTATTTAGGGCTGACTGATGTTTATCCAAATAAGAACAATGGTTTGAGGAAAAACTGTGATTTTTTTTTTAAAGATCTAATCGAAATATGATCAAAAAAGGTTGTTTGTTACTGCTTTAAGCTAAAAGCAAAATCATGACTCGTCTCAAAACTCTAAGGATCAGCTTTAGCATTTGACCCAAACAACTGTGTCTAAGAAGCATTTTGGAAAAAGAGCCACCTGTCACTGAACTCCAAACCAACCTTCTCCATCATCCAGGAGCAGATCCATCTGGAGTAAAGACTGCTTGGCCTGAATGAGAAGGTTCACCTAAAGCTCCTCAGTGATCATGTGCCCTGCTTCCTCCAGTGTTGTGGCTGGGAAGGTCAAACATTCTCAGTGCACCAACACAAGGTTGATAAGTGATATCAAGCAGCAACCACTTCCACCCAGGGCAGCATCATGTGGTCTAACATGTGTTTAAAAGCCACACTAAGGAAGTAAAAGGAATGTTTGGGTGCACATGGTGGACGGTTTAAGCTGGAGGTCTCCTTTTAGGTTTCTCTTGCAGCAGCTGCTGATACTCAGGTTAGAAGGGACAAGGGAAAAAGAGACTGTGATCTGTGGGGCAAGAGTTGGCAAGGCGATGAGTGAGAGGTTCAGGATGAAGGGGTAACGAACGGCCAAAACAATCTATCCAAGCTAAGGGTTACTTGTTCAAAGGCTTGAATTTGGAATTTGGAATTTGGGATTTGATTTTATTTTACAACCATTCACAATTTTAATGTGAATTAGCGATACAATGTGAGGCCCGAGCTCAAATCCTCCGTAAGGATAGTTGGGCTTTAAACTACAAATATATATATTTTTTTAATTCCAAGAAAGGAAGTTTATGGAAATCCGATGTACTCTTGGTCTAGTTTGGGATGAAGTTTATGTTTTTGTTCTTGCTCAGGTTCTTTAGAGATCCAGCAGCAGCTGCTGACATCTCTAAATGTTAGATGGGACCAAAGCAATAGAGGCTGTGATCCGTATTGCAAGAGTTGGTGGGGTGTTGAGTGATGACTTTGGGATGGAGTTCCCACTGCTCATTAGTGCCCAGCTGCTGATGAGAAAAAGAGGAACTGGGGTGAAAAATGGCCAGAACTATTGATCCACATTTCTTGCTAAAAAAATTTAATTTGGCTTTTGAATTTAAGTTCTTTACCCTTACCCAGCAATTTAACAAATAGGCCAGCCTCCACTTATTTCCTCCTCTCCTGTCCTGCCCTCTACTGTTTTATCTCCTGACCAGTGGATCCCACCATGAAGCCACCCCTCGCACCTCGTCTGTCTTCAGGAGTGTGGGAGGACAGGAAGAGGATGAGTAGGGATTAGAGAGATAAGGCAGGATAGTGAGAACAACAAAAGGCAAGAGAAAGAAGGACACCGGTGCTCATGAACGACGATCTGATTAATGGCCGAAGCTCTTCCTGAGTCGCGGCCGGGCAATTAATAACGGCATAATGTGGTGATTATCACGTGTGACGGGACCTCACTCTAACACTCACCATCCTGTGCTGAAAGAAAACGTCCCAGCAAGAGAGATAACACAGGAGAGGACAAAACCTGTTCCTCAGGGGTCATTCAGATAGTTAGAGACTCACTTCCTAAATTGAGAATGATTTCGATATTTTAAAAAGGGTAAACATTGTAAACAACTAGTTTGGCGTGTGAAATTCTGCTTAAAATTCGAGCTCTTGCTGGAGAGGGTAAACAGTGCATCAGAGGAACGTACTGGAGAATCCATTAGGGTGCTAGAACTGTGACAACTCTTACAGCTCTGTATTTATTTTATTTTATTTTATTTTATTTCATTTTATTTTATTTTATTTATTAGTTCACAACTATATTTTACTAACTGAATTTTTTCTTTCATTTACTTTTACAATTATAATCAATTTGTCTTATCTACTATTTTTATCAACACATCCCTTGTGGAGATTTAATCATGCATTTATTTGTTATACATATAATATGAACATTTGTGTGCAAAAGAAGCTACTTCTGAAGTTTATGCAACATGGAAGTTATCAATCTTTTCATGTTGCTAACTTCAGCATATAAATGTGTATGAATATTTACAGAAAAAAAAAACGAAGCATGGATTGGGAGATAAGAGGCATTAAGCATTGTGAAATATGATCCTATCTGAAAATTCACATGAGACACTTTTTTATTTGTTTGCAAATTTAGCATTGAATAAACTAATGTAAATAAAGTAATATACTGTATACTGTAGATATACTGTATCTATATATTTTTTTAAAGAACATATGATTTTGTTTACATTTTGCATCTTGACCTGAGAGTAGTGTGTGAACACTGTTCAGGACATTTTTAATAAAAGCTGATCGAGCTCAGGGGCTCCGAACCCCTGCTGCTTAAACTCATCCGAGCTGAGCTTCCTGTCCCAGCAGGGTTTGAGCAAGAATCAAGGACAGGTCACAGAATTTAAAAGCGAGGTGTTTAGAACATTATTACACGTTATGACTCTCATGGTAATATAGAGGAAATATCGGCATCCTGCTAAAACAACAACGTTACAGAGGGTCTGTGATGTCATTACAGCAGGTCGTTCAGGTCACAACACAAATATATATACAGTCCTGTGCAAAAGTCTTGACCCCCCTCATTTTAAATTCAATTACATGAAGTAGACTAAATTAAAGAAACGGGCACAAACGTTTTACTGCGAAGTGCCTGAAGATACAAATTTTTGTTTAGGAAAGAACCTCAGCAGCGACCTTATTTCCCCTCTCGTCTGTTCCAACCTCTCAGCATTCTGCATCAGCAGTGTACTAATCACCTGATCATCTGTCATCATCTGCACCTGTTTCTCACTGGGTCAGGACTTAAGTTAGATGTTTGTTTTTTTTAAGCTTGAATGATTCATAGGTCTCTGTGTGGTTTAACAAACAAAAAACATTCTTCTGGAACTGCTCAGGTACAGAGACGGGACTGAAAATGAAAGACCTTCAGGAAGCCTGGAGCACTATTCCTCAAACAGAAATTAAAAATACTAGAAAGTTTGGAGTTTCAGAAGCAAAATAGAAAGAAATTCTGTATGAGTCGACATAGTTTAGGTCACGTTCACATTACCAGCCTGAAGTGACTCAAATCCAATTTTTTACCTCAATGTGACACAGATCTGATTTGTTTGTATTTTTAGCTGTCTGAACGCACAAATCTGATGTTTTTCAAATTGGATTTCTGAGTCATTTCCATATGTGCTCCTAGATCAGCTAAACATCTGTCATGTGACTTGTCAAAACCGTCATGTGACTTGAATGAGACTGCTTAGATTGGAATTCATCTGACTTTCTGCCATTGCACGTATGTAGGGGATTTTATAGAAGTGTTACTGATAGCTACTAAAACAGCTAAAGCCAAGCGTCTGGTTTTCTTCCTTCTTCTGGAGCTCAACAAATACAGCCAACCAGCTGCTTGACTGTAAATGCATACCTGTATTTTTACTGAAATCGCGAGTGGTTGCAGGAACTCATGACGTGTTTTAACCTGTATGGCACAAGCAAAGACGTACAGTACTGATGTGCACACGCGTGCCATTTCACAGTTTCACGTGACTACATTTGACTCTGATCTAATTATAAATGTGTCATTTTAAAAACCGTCATGACGCGAAAATCCCGTCTGACCCAAAAAAAAAGACATTTGAATTATGACGTGACCGTAGCCTCAGTTTGCTTCTATCCATTACAGTGGGTCAGAGCTAAACTAGCAGCTTCACGCTTACTTCATCGTTAGTTAAAAAGCAAATTCAGCCGAGACGTTACTGTGTCTCATTCGGGGGATTTAGTTTCTGCTCATTCTTCTACGATGGATTATTACACCCGTATACTTACAACCGAGAAAAAAATAATAAATAATTAACACCACAGAATGTGGGTACAGTGTGGGTTTATAGCACGAAAGCAGAGAGAGTTGGAAAGAGGAGAAACACACACACACACACACACACACACACCACGACTCATATTTCAAGTCAAACGTATATCACGAATTCTGATCAAACTTCACGTCAACACTGTTTACAGAAACGTGATTAATGATTCCACCCTCATTTTTTTTCTTCCTCTTCCTCCTGCTGAAGGCGGAGCGTTTGCTCCATGTTTTCCTCTCCAGGAGCAAGCTTGTATTCATCTCGCTCATTAATCTCGACGTGCGTTTATGAGGAATTATGACTTACAGTGTGTGGGCTCGGTCAGTGTCTGGTGTTTTAATCATTACATTGAGAGAGAAATACATTACACACTGTTGGAATCTCTGCTTATCTCACTTCCTGTATCCATCTCTTCTCCCCTGCAGGCACTTACTCATCAATATATCCAGGGGTACTACACAAATAACGCTTTCAATCCTTCCTGTGGTTCCATATGAACTCATCATATGTGCTTCATACACACATGCTCTCCATTCAAACTCTCCATTCTGATTGGTCAGAAAGTTGTTGTTGTTGTTTGGACAGGGGACTTGGCCTGCTGATGAAAGAAAGACGAAGAAGAAGAAAACAAATATGTGCAATGATTGATATGATGTGATATGAAATTAACTTCTGTAAGGAAATATTCCTGTAGTATGGAAGGAGTCTCCAGTGTCACAGGTGCAGCAGTAACTTTATGACATCTTCAGGACAAAGGAGTTGACACTTTAAGGTTCGTCTGGAATGTGACAAAATGTGTCTTATTATTCATTTTGAAGGACAGGAAAAAGAAAAGTGTGGTGAAGGAACGACTGCTATAATGTAAGCATGAATGGGGATGAACTTCTGCAACATCAAAGTCAGAAGTGTTATTGTGGTATAAGAGGAATAACATGCCTCGGGGCTTGCTGTGAAAGAAAATTTTATCAGGTTTGTGATGATAGAAATATAGAAAGAAGACATTTCTTAGTCTGTGCTGTAAAATGATTGGAAAACTGGAAAATAATTCTGATATACAGTACTGTGCAGGTCTTAAGGTACATGCAAATAAATGCAAGGAAGTTTTTAAAAATTACCCCAAAAAATATAATTTTATATATGTGTGTGTGTGTATATGTATACACACGTGGACAAAAGTGTTGGTACCCTTCGGTCAATGAAAGAAAAACTCACAATGGTCACATAAATAACTTTAATCTGACAAAAGTAATAATTAAAAAAAATTCTATAAATGTTAACCAATGAAAGTCAGACATTGCTTTTCAACCATGCTTCAACAGAATTATTTAAAAAAATAAACTCATGGAACAGGCCTGGACAAAAATGATGGTACCCCCAGAAAATACTGAAAATAATGTGACCAAAGGGACATGTTAATTCAAGGTGTGTCCACTAATTAGCATCACATGTGTCTACAATCTTGTAATCAGTCAGTGGGCCTATATATAGGGCTCCAGGTAGTCACTGTGTTGTTTGGTGACATGGTATGTACCACACTCAACATGGACCAGAGGAAGCAAAGGAAAGAGTTGTCTCAGGAGATTCAAAAGAAAATTATAGACAGGCATGTTAAAGGTAAAGGCTATAAGACCATTTCCAAGCAGCCAGATGTTCCTGTGACTACAGTTGCACATATTATTCAGAAATGTAAGATCCATGGGACTGTTGACAAGCCACAAAGGTTCTGGCAGAATGTCCTATGGACAGATGAGACAAAAATGAAACTTTTTGCCAAGGCACATCAGCTCTATGTTCACAGATGGAAAAATTAAGCATATCAAGAAAAGAACACTGTCCCTACTGTGAAACATGGAGGAAGCTCTGTTATGTTCTGGGGCTGCTTTGTTGCATCTGGCACAGGGTGTCTTGAATCTGTGCAGGGTACAATGAAATCTCAAGACTATCAAGGGATTCTAGAGAGAAATGTGCTGGCCAGTGTCAGAAAGCTGGGTCTCAGTCGCAGATCATGGGTCTTGCAACAGGACAATGACCCAAAACACACAGCTAAAAACACCCAAGAATGGCTAAGAGGAAAACATTGGACTATTCTAAAGTGGCCTTCTATGAGCCCTGACCGCAATCCTTTTGAGCATCTTTGGAAGGAGCTGAAACATGCTGTCTGGAAAAGGCACCCTTCAAACCGGAAACAACTGGAGCAGCTTGCTCATGAGGAGTGGGCCAAAATACCTGCAGAGAAGTGTAGAAGTCTCATTGACAGTTACAGGAATCGTTTGATTGCAGTGATTGCCTCAAAAGGTTGTGCAACAAACTATTAAGTTAGGGGTACCATCATTTTTGTCCAGGCCTGTTCCATGAGTTCATTTTTTTTATAATTCCGTTGAAGCATGGTTGAAAAGCAATGTCTGACTTTCATTGGTTAACATTCATAGAATTCTTATTCATTATTACTTTTGTCAGATTAAAGTTATTTCTCTGACCATTATGAGTTTTTCTTTCATTGACCGAAGGGTACCAACAATTTTGTCCACGTGTGTATATCAAAATTTATATTTAAAAAATACTACATCAGTTAAGTCAGTACATATATATATGTACATATATAAATCAAAACACCACAGAATGTGGGTACAGTGTGTCGGATTGTGGGTCACTCGGTTTACGAGTGTTCCGCAAGAACATGTCTTGGTTTACGAGTGCTGAGTTTTTTGACACTGACATACACACACCAACACACACACACACACAAACACACACACTCTCTCTCACCTTTACACTCCCCTCCCCGGCTTCACACAGACACACACACTCTGCTCTACACAGAAACTCTGCTCTGTCCCGATTCTTTTCAAAGATAAAAGTGCTGGTTCATTTGTTTGTTTGTTTTTTTACTTTACAGCAGTGATTCCGTTAGTCTGCGCCCATGCGAGTGTCATTAGAGAGATTTCTTTTTTTCTCGTGAAAAAACAGTGTTTCCGTTGTGTGTGTGTTTGTTGTGAAACTTAAAAAGCGAGGTTGGGGGAGGGAGGAGGAGTTTTACTGTGTAAGACGAGGCAAGGGAAGGGGCTAATTCCACATACACACACACACACACACACACACACACATACACACAAATACATGGCGCGTGCGTGCACACTTATCTGTTGGGATTTATTTTAACTTTTTTTTTTTACGGTAAAGTGCAGGTTAAGTTGTTTTATTTTTACTTTATATTGTATTAATTATTTTTCTGTATTTATTTTTTTGGGCTGTGGAACGGATTATTTGATTTTTTCATTATTTCTTATGAGAAGATTTTAATTGGTTTACGAGTGTTTTGGAATACAAGCTCACTTCCTGAACGAATTATGCTCGTAATCCAAGGTTCTACTGTATTTGGTGTGATGTAGCTACGAAGTTTAACTCAGCATCCTGCAGAACGACTTTGAGGACTTTGACTGTCACACCTGCTTCTTTTTGGCATGCAAACCCGGGGAACTTGTTAAAGAAAATACATTCTAATAAAATACATCCACATAAGACTTTTTAATTATGAGTATGAAACATTACTATGCAGCAAAATCTATAGTCTGAAAAGTGGTCACTTATACAAAGTGCTGCTTACTTTTCTGGCATAGCATTTTTTTCTGTAACTTTTTAACAAATTTAACTTCTGTAAATTTCTTGTGGAATCCTGATGTTTGAAAGTCAGAAGCGTAATAGTATTTTAGGAACTTATAATTGAATTAATACAATTACATTTCTGAGTTTCAAACATTAATATATCATATATAGTTATAGTTATTACATTTAAATAATACATAGAGAAAGTTTGTACTAAAAAACTCCTAAGGGTGCCTAAGATTTTGCAAACAAAAAAAGTTAATGATGTTCACCGCTACAGAAACGTAACTACATGACGCACTGACACAAACCGCTACAACTGTTACTGCTCCACGCGGTAGCATCGCATTTCTGTCTTCTTCTACACTTTTATTTTTTAATCAAGCCACCTTCTCCTCCGACATTTTATTTCATTTCAGTGCTCCAGTAATTTCATTAAAAGTAACTGTTGTTTGACGTCGATTCGCAGCAACTCCAGCAAGATCTGTTCATTTTCATTCGCTATTGTTTTTTAGTGTACCAGAAAAACTTGCTGTTGGAAGTGGAAAATGAACACCACTGCCAAATAGTGAGTTGGAGGTGTAATTGCAGAGTGACACAGACACAACATGGCACAAGTAGCAGTGCTGACAATGCTGTAGGTCACTTGCACACCATGTAGACTAAGGGCATTAGTGTAAATCTGAATTTAGCATGCTAGTTTACTGTACAGGGTGGGCCATTTATATGGATATATGGATACTTAATAAAATGGGAATGGTTGGTGATATTAACGTCCTGTTTGTGGCACATTAGTATATGTGAGAGGGCAAACTTTTCAAGATGGTTGGTGACCGTGGTGGCCATTTTGAAGTCGGACATCTTGGATCCAACTTTTGTTGGTTTTAACGTAACTTTATTCTTTCATGAGTTATTTACAAGTTTCTGACCACTTATAAAATGTGTTCAATGTGCTGCCCATTGTAATGGATTGTCAATGCAACCCTCTTCTCCCACTCTTCACACACTGATAGCAACACCGCAGGAGAAATGCCAGCACAGGCTTCCAGTATCCGTAGTTTCAGGTGCTGCACATCTCGTATCTTCACACCATAGACAATTGCCTTCAGATGACCCCAAAGATAAAAGTCTAAGGGGGTCAGATTGGGAGACCTTGGGGTCCATTCAACTGGCCCACGACGACCATTCCACTTTTCAGGAAACTGTTCATCTAGGAATGCTCGGACCCGACACCCATAATGTGGTGGTGCACCATCTTGCTGGAAAAACTCAGGGAGCGTGCCAGCTTCAGTGCATAAAGTGGGAAACACATCATCATGTAGCAATTTCAAATATCCAGTGGCCTTGAGTTTTCCATTGATGAAGAATGGCCCCACTATCTTTGTACCCCATATACCACACCACACCATCACTTTTTTTGTTCCAACAGTCTTGGAGGGATCTATGTAATGTGGGTTAGTGTCAGACCAATAGCGGTGGTTTTGTTTGTTAACTTCACCATTCACATAAAAGTTTGCCTCATCACTGAACAAAATATTCTGCGTGAACTGAGGGTCTTGTTCCAATTTTTGTTTTGCCCATTCTGCAAATTGTGTGCACCGATCTGGGTCATCCTTGTTGAGATGCTGCAGTAGCTGGAGTTTGTAAGGGTGCCATTTGTGAGTAGCTAATATCCACCGAAGGGATGTTCGACTAATGCCACTCTCCAGTGACATGCGGCGAGTGCTACGCTGTGGGCTCTTGCTGAATGAAGCTAGGACAGCCACAGATGTTTGTTCATTAGTGACAGTTTTCATGTGTCCACATTTTGGCAAATCCAACACTGAACCAGTTTCACGAAACTTAGCAAGCCGTTTGCTACCTGTAGCATGGGAGATGGGTGGTCTCGTAGGGTGTCTTGCATTGAAATCTGCTGCAATGACCCGGTTACTGCGTTCACCAGATATCAACACAATTTCGATCCGCTCATCACGTGTTAACCTCTTCGACATGTCAATGGCTGTGAACAAAGAGAAACTTGTAAATAACTCATGAACGAATAAAGTTACATTAAAACCAACACACCATTGTTTTTCTTGTGAAATTCCCAATAGGTTTGATGTCTCACATGACCCTCTTCCTATTGAAAAAACAAAAGTTGGATCCAAGATGTCCGACTTCAGAATGACCACCATGGTCACCACCCATCTTGAAAAGTTTGCCCCCTCACATATACTAATGTGCCACAAACAGGACGTTAATATCACCAACCATTCCCATTTTATTAAGGTGTATCCATATAAATGGCCCACCCCGTATATCGCTAACAAAGCTTGGTTAAGTGGGTAAAATCTTTATTCATAAGCTTTCCTTCTGATATTGTAGTGACCATGTAAGGCACATTATAGCATATAGAGTCTGTGATGTCATCTTCTAGCGACTTTTTGATTGCACGTTACCTACATTACATAATGTGTAATTATGAAACAATACTTAAACTAAATGGGATTACGATAAGAAGAAGACACGGATGGAAAGCATTGTCGATCTCTGAATATATATATATATATATTTTTTTTTTTAATGGAAGGCAACCTGCAGTGAGTGAAAGTGAACAGAAAGCTCCTGTCAGCTGGTCATGTCGTGCTGAGCAGCTCACTTTGTTTTGGACAGGAATCCTGGCCCCTTGCTTTAAGCGGCCGCCCAAAATAAACTGTCCCGCTCGTCTAATCCATGCAGTCCGATAAAAACCACATGAGCCATCTGCGAGCTGAAACCACATGAAGCGAAAAAGGCCAACGCGAGCCAGATAGGGCGCATTCGAACATTTGGAACACGGCAGCCGCCTTTTTAAACAAGGAGGGGGAAAAAAAACTAAAACGGGGGTAAAAGAAAGGAAAGGGACCACCCCCGAGACCTCGGCATGGCACAAGACGGATGGACGAGTGGAGCTCGCCGCATCATAGGAAAATAGATCTGGTTACAGAGATACATGGAATAATTCAATCATGTGATACCCGCAGGGTTTCTCTTTCCTCTGCGAGAAAACATTCAGTTTCCCAAACATCCCAGGAATTTGAAAAAGGAAAAGAGAGAGAGAGAGAGAGAGAGACTAAACAAGAGCGAGGAGAAAAATTTACGTTCGCTTTAAAACTAATTTAAAAGTCAAGGCCAAGGCGAGAAGAATTTAAATAGAGAAATGAAACAGAAGAAAGAACAGCAGTGAACACACACACACACACACACACTGAAACCACCTGAAACCATGCAAAAGCCTCTCACGTGGGATTTATATAGTAAATACACGAGACTGTAGAAATATTGGCACCCTTTAAGACACCAGGCCAGACTACTGTACCTACAGTATAACTATGCATAAAATAAAATCTTTAAATATTATTTTACATCTAAAAATATAAAGAAAAAACATTCTAGTAAAATACATTCACATAAGACTTTTTAATTATTAGTATGAAACATTAATATGCAGCAAAATCTATTCTTAATAATAATAATAATATTAATTGTTATGGTGCCAATATTTTAAAACCGAGTAAATAAGAATGAGTTTTGTCATTAATACGTAGGATTCAGAGGTCACTCTGTGTGTGTGTGTGTGTGTGTGTGTGTGTGTGTGTGTGTGTGTGTGTGTGTGTGTGTGTGTGTGTGTGTGTGTGTGTATTTACTGGAAGTCTAAGGATCATTTTGAGATGTTTATCAGCACCAGACGATGTGCAGGTCAGATGAGCGCACCGAAAAATACCAACCTGACAAATCATCTGATCAAAGTGTGTTAAAGAGAGAGAGAAAGAGAGAGAGTGTGTGTGTGTGAGAGAGAGAGGGCGGGATGGGGGACAGACAGACAGAGAGAGAGAGGTGATACCAGCATGCTGGCGGTGTGAAGAGGAGATATATTTAATATGCTGAGTGAAAAGTAAACATGGCCTCAGATCTTCATGCTCACACACACACACACACACACACACACACACACACACACACACACACACACACACACAGAAGCATCGCTTAAGTTTCACGAACGGTGCATTATGAGGAGGTTCAAGCAGAGGATTTGCAGAAAAGTAGACGGCAGTGAAGTAGGCGTGGTCTCTAAACCTGTCAGTCAAAATGAGGGCGGTAAGGATGCCTCTTATTCTTCTTCTTCTTGGTGTTTACAATGAAAGTCATTATCAGTCACAATGAAAGAGGCGTGGAATCTGTACCCGTCAATCAAAATGAAGGCGGTAAGGATGCTTCTTCTTCTTCTTGGTGTTTACCTGAGTACAGACCTGTCAGTCAAAATGAAGGAGGCGTGGCCTCTTTACCTGTCAGTCACAATGAAGGAGGCGTGGCCTCTGTAGTTGTCAGTCACAATGAAGGAGGCGTGGCCTCTGTAACTGTCAGTCACAATGAAAGAGGCGTGGTCTCTGTACCTGTCAGTCAAAATGAAGGAGGCGTGGCCTCTGTACCTCTCAGTCACAATGAAGGAGGCGTGGCCTCTGTACCTGTCAGTCACAATGAAGGAGGCATGGCCTCTGTACCTGTCAGTCATGAAGGCGTGGCCTCTGTACCTGTCAGTCACAATGAAAAAGACGTGACCTCTGTACCTGTCAGTCACAATGAAAGAGGCGTGGTCTCTGTACCTGTCAGTGAAAATGAAGGAGGCATTGCCTCTGTACCTGTCAGTCACAATGAAGGAGGCGTGGCCTCTGTACCTGTCAGTCACAATGAAGGCGTGGCCTCTGTACCTGTCAGTCACAATGAAGGAGGCGTGGCCTCTGTACCTGTCAGTCACAATGAAGGCGTGGCCTGTGTACCTGACAGTCTCAATGAAGGAGGCATGGCCTCTGTACCTGTCAGTCACAACGAAGGAGGCGTGGCCTCTGTAACTGTTAGTCACAATGAAAGAGGCGTGGCCTCTGTACCTGTCAGTCATGAAGGAGGCGTGGCCTCTGTACCTGTCAGTCACAATGAAAGAGATGTGACCTCTGTACCTGTCAGTCACAACGAAGGAGGCGTGGCCTCTGTAACTGTCAGTCACAATGAAAGAGGCGTGGTCTCTGTACCTGTCAGTCAAAATGAAGGAGGCGTGGCCTCTGTACCTGTCAGTCATGAAGGCGTGGCCTCTGTACCTGTCAGTCACAATGAAAGAGGCATGGTCTCTGTACCTGTCAGTCAAAATGAAGGAGGCGTGGCCTCTGTACCTGTCAGTCACAATGAAGGAAGCATGGCCTCTGTACCTGTCAGTCATGAAGGCGTGGCCTCTGTACCTGTCAGTCACAATGAAAAAGACGTGACCTCTGTACCTGTCAGTCACAATGAAAGAGGCGTGGTCTCTGTACCTGTCAGTGAAAATGAAGGAGGCATTGCCTCTGTACCTGTCAGTCACAATGAAGGAGGCGTGGCCTCTGTACCTGTCAGTCACAATGAAGGCGTGGCCTCTGTACCTGTCAGTCACAATGAAGGCGTGGCCTCTGTACCTGTCAGTCACAATGAAGGCGTGGCCTGTGTACCTGTCAGTCTCAATGAAGGAGGCATGGCCTCTGTACCTGTCAGTCACAACGAAGGAGGCGTGGCCTCTGTAACTGTTAGTCACAATGAAAGAGGCGTGGCCTCTGTACCTGTCAGTCATGAAGGAGGCGTGGCCTCTGTACCTGTCAGTCACAATGAAAGAGATGTGACCTCTGTACCTGTCAGTCACAATGAAAGAGGCGTGGTCTCTGTACCTGTCAGTGAAAATGAAGGAGGCATTGCCTCTGTACCTGTCAGTCACAATGAAGGAGGCGTGGCCTCTGTACCTGTCAGTCACAATGAAGGCGTGGCCTCTGTACCTGTCAGTCACAATGAAGGAGGCGTGGCCTCTGTACCTGTCAGTCACAATAAAGGCGTGGCCTGTGTGCCTGTCAGTCTCAATGAAGGAGGCATGGCCTCTGTACCTGTCAGTCAAAATGAAGGAGACGTGTGCTCCGCACCTGTCAATCAAATTTTATAGAGATTTGAAAGAGGCGTGGCCTCTATACATGTCCGTCCTAGTGAAGAGGGCACAAAAGAGGAGGTTTGGCTTATTTGCCTCTCAATCTCAGTGAAAGGGGTGTGACCTCTTTACCTAGCAGTCACAATGAATGGAGGTGTGGTCTCTAAACCTGTCAGTCAAAATGAAGGGAGGTGTGGCCTCTGTACCGGTCAGCCCAGTGAAGGAGGCGTGTCCATAGTACCTGAAATTCACAAAAGGTGTGGCTCATTTGCTTTTTAATTCCAGTGGTAAAGGGACATGGCCTTTGTTCATGTCAGTCACAATGAAGGAGCAATGGACTCTATACCTGAAAGTCCCCAAAGAAGAAGTGTGGCTGGTTTGCCTGTAAATCTCAGTGAAAAAGGCGTGACCTCTGTACATGTCAGTCCTGTGGCCTCTGTACTTTTCTTGGTCCTTTTAATTCAATTGAATTATTAAAATTTCTAATTTAATAAAACTTATAAATCATTCTTCTAACATGAGGTCCATAATCTACACATGTGCTTCAGAGAGCAGGAGTAACTCAGCTAATAACTATAAAATGCATCATTTTATAGAGATTTGTTTGAAAAGCACATCCAAGTAGTTGACACACACACACACACACACACACACACACACACACACACACACACACACACGCACGCACACTTGCTACCTTGTAGGATGGATCTAGTCTGGGGCACAGGGCAGTAAGGACACTGATACATCACAGTAAGAGGCTGTCTGATGTTTTACACACAAACACACACACACACACACACACACACACACACACACACACACACACACACACACACACACACACACAGAAGCAGCTGTAGAGAGTGGTTGTGATGGAATCCAGATGGACTAAGACTCAAAAGTTCATTAAAGATGAAGTAGTGCAGAATGTCAGCCTCCTTTTCTTTTGTGTGTGTGTGTGTCTGTGTGTGTGTGTGTGTGTCAGCTGCATCTTAAGGTCAAGTTGGAAAAGCACATTATAAATTGGGGTGTAAAACCTTTGACATGATCTGCAGCTCGGTGGAATTTGAGAGACTTCACACCTTGTTCCACCTTCCTGTAACATTCTCTCACACACACACACACACACACACACACACACACACACACACGCGCACACACACACACACACACACACACACACACACATACACGCACACACACACAGGCGTGTATTCATTTAGATCCGATTTATATGAACCACACACTCATACGTAACAGTGGCGTATGAAAGGGGATGTTTATCAGGGATTACTTATGAAGGGTGTGTGTGTGTGTGTGTGTTTGTCTCGCACGTCTCGGACTTTGCAGGTTAGAAAAATAACAGCTTTCACTTTAATGTGATGGATTGCAAAATAGAGAACCTCTGCAGTTTCAGTCCAAACAGCCTTTAATCAAACGTGTCACGAGGTTTCCGGGGGTTTACAAGTCATCCCGATGAAGACGTTCAAAACATCATCAAACAGAAACACACACACACACGTTAGCCTAATGCTATATTTAACATTGCTTACTATTGTCAAATTTTTTTCCATCTTTGCTAAATTCGGCTCCTCGTCTCACCTCCTCTCCCGAGTTAATATCTAGCGATAGCGTTTAAGTGCTAGGTCGCCCTGGCGCTTTTTGGTAAATGTGTCCTCATCAGTCATGAGAAAGGACCGTAGCGTTTTTCAAAAGGTTCAAAGGTCAAATGCTTCGGGCAGTTTGGGACAGTTCTATCAGTGACGCGTGACCCTCGGTGTGACCTTTCTGCATGCGAGAGATAGAAGAATGCATGCTAGCGCTACAGCAAACGTATGGAGGACGTGTAGAATACGGCGCAAAGTAGCAATTTAAATGCTGGATTAAGATGTGGTTTAAATAAGCACAAACACAGATGTGTAGAAAGACAAGAAAGTTCTATTTTCTAATTCCCCTAATTCTGATTTATCTTGATTTACCATGTAACACAACCGGGGTGAAGCTATAGCACTATTCGGACAGGACTAGTTTAACTCGGGACGTTAGAGAAATTTGTACAGATGTACTTTGTGATTTTAATCCCGTCCAAATCTGCCATGGCTGTCTTTTCCTCTACAGAGTAAATTACCTACTGTTTTTCAGCAAACTTGGCGGTCCTCTGATCTAATCTAATCCCGTCCGAATGCGAATGTCTGTGTTTGCTGAAAATGTTTTTCTTTTCCGAAACACGTTTTCTTGTGTGTTTCTTGTGAACTACCATACAATCTCTAGCGCGCCGGTATGACCATACGCAATCCACACATCCTCAACATGTGGTCTTGTGCTGTCAGGCTCGGTAGGGGGCGTGGTGGATCCAAGTGCAGATGCAGGCAATGTGTTACGAAGAGTAGTTGTATTTTGGAGTGCTTGTGACTGACTGAGTTGATAATATGGAGGTTCAAAGCCTTGGCGTGAATTCCAAGCTGCGGTGTGAGCGGCGAAAGCCTCAATGGAATGCGGAAGCACAGATTGCCGGCAGGAGAGCGTCGAGGCGAGCGGCGAGATGCGTGACGTCAGCCTTGAGAAAATGCGGAAGTGCGCAGCGCCGCTGTGTAATCCGAGATGTATACCGGCGTGCGAGCGCTGAGAAGCAAGAGTGTGCAGAGCCGGCGTGGAGGAGAAAGGGAGAGCCTCGCGATGAATGCCGGTGTGGGCTGGAGAAACCTGAGCCAGTGGAAAAACGGAGCGTGAGCTCGGCGAGGAGCGAGCAATAATCGCGGTCGTGAAACGGGCGAGGGTCGAAGCCGGAGTGACGAGAGGAGGTCTGTGATCCAGGTTCGTTGTCGGTGGCAGGTAAGTGGTCGGCAACGGGAAATCTCTAAATAACAATGATCCGATAACGAGAAGCGAAAGCGTGGTCAAAACTAAGCTAGGTCGATACCAAAACAGACTGAGACGAGACAAGACGCGGGAATATTGGGCTGGTAAGGCACTCAATAATCTGGCAATGGGAGGTTGTTAGTGAGCAGGTTAAATCAGCCATGATTGAAATGAGCAACAGGTGTGTGGAGAGCAGAGAGTGAGCCAGTGAAATCAAAGGAGTGGAGTGCAATGGAATCTGGAGCGGAAGTGAACAGGTGAATCAGACGTGACGTGACCGTACCCCCACCCCCCCCTTACGAACGCCCTCCAGGCGTTCTAGCGGGTGCTTCGGGATGAAGTCTATGAAAGTCGCTGATCAGCGTCTTGTCAAGTATAAATCTGGCAGGTACCCAGCTCCTCTCTTCGGGACCGTAGCCCTCCCAGTCTACCAAATACTGAAGGCCACGTCCCTGTCTCCGAGCCTTGAGGAGCCTGCGGACGATAAAAGCTTTGCCCCCATCTATTAGTCGGGGGTGGGGGGGGGTTGAGGAGGTGCAGATAGTGGGCAGGGAACCAGGCGGCGAATCTGAGAGACGTGGAAGGTGGGATTTATTCGGCGCATGGAAAGAGGTAGCGAAAGGCGGACCGAGCATGGGTTAATGATGCGGTTAATAGTGAAAGGGCCGATGAATCTGGGAGAGAGCTTCTTGGATAATGTTTTGAGGGGGAGATCCCGTGTGGCTAACATGACTTTTTGGCCGATGCGGTACCTGGGTGCTGGTGACCGGTGGCGGTTAGCCTGTCGCTGGAAGGTGCTCACGGTGCGTAACAGTTGGTTATGGGCTCGTTGCCATGTTCTCTTGCAGCGGCAGATGAAGGTCAGAGCTGAGGGAACTGCCACCTCCTCCTCCTGGGAAGGAAAGAGGGAAGGTTGATAACCCAGACAACAGTGGAAGGGGGACATGCCTGTGGATGATGTAGGAAGAGTGTTATGGGCATACTCGATCCATGGTAGAAAGCGACTCCTTGAGGACGGGTCCTGGAAGGCCATGCACCTTAGGGCCTTCTCGAGTTCCTGGTTCATCCTTTCTGTTTGCCCATTAGTCTGGGGATGAAAACCGGATGAGAGACTGGGGGAGGCACCGATAAGCTTGCAAAAAGCCTTCCAGAATCGGGCAGAGAACTGGGGCCCCCTGTCAGAAACGATCTCGCTGGGGAGTCCGTGGAGTCGAAAAACGTGATTAACCAGGAGTTCGGCCATCTCTTTGGCGGAGGGGAGCTTGGGCAGCGGGATGAAATGAGCCGACTTGGAAAAGCGATCTACTATGGTCAGAATGCAGGTGTTGTTATGAGAGGGTGGCAATCCTGTGACAAAGTCGATGGAGATGTGAGACCAGGGACGGTGTGGGATGGGGAGGGGCCTGAGTAGTCCCTCAGGTGGTCGATTGGTGTTCTTGTTGCGAGAACAGACATCGCATGACGCTACAAAGCTCTTGACATCCTCCTTGATGGTAGGCCACCAAAAGCGTTGGTGTAGGAGGAACAATGTGCGTGCTGCCCCAGGATGACAAGCGAGTCTGGAGTTATGGCCCCAGTCCAACACCTGAGGACGTACAGAAGCGGGGACGAAGAGTTTGTTTGGGGGAACGTTACTGGGACCTGGTTCGTGTTCAAGTCTCTGCTGGACTAGATGCTCCACTTCTAGTCGGGTCGTGGCCACAAGGCAATGAGGAGGAAGGATAGTTGCTGGTGAGGGTGTGTCCTGAGGGGTTGAAAACTGTCGTGAGAGGGCATCGGGCTTGGCATTCTTGGAGCCCGGGCGGTAAGACAGCGTGAACCGGAAACGGGAGAAAAATAATGACCTGGCGTGAGTTCAGTCTCTTAGCTGTCTTTAAGTACTCAAGGTTCCGGTGGTCAGTCCACACAAGGAAAGGGTGCTCCGCCCCCTCCAACCAATGTCTCCATTCCTCAAGCGCTAGTTTGACCGCCAAGAGTTCCCGATCCCCAATGCCGTAATTTCGTTCGGGGGGTGTGAGACGGCGAGAAAAGAAGGAGCAAGGGTGTAGCTTATTGTCTTCGGGGGATCTCTGTGACAGGACTGCCCCCGCCCCAGTTTCGGATGCGTCTACCTCGACGACGAACTGACGTGACGGATCTGGAAATCTGAGAATGGGTGCCGTGGTGAAGCGTTGCTTGAGTTCCTTGAAGGCTGCGTCGGCCAGCGAGTTCCACCTAAACTGGGTCTTGGACGAGGTGAGAGCTGTGAGTGGGCTTGCCACTGTGCTTCTGATGAAGCAGCGGTAGAAGTTAGCAAACCCCAGGAATCATTGGAGTTCCCGTCTTGAAGCGGGTGATGGCCAATCTGTGACCGCCTTAACCTTGGTGGGGTCCATTTGGATTCCTGTCGGGGAGATGGAATACCCCAAAAAGGAGGTGTAGGTGCAGTGGAACTCACATTTCTCTGCCTTAATGTAAAGTTTGTTCTCAAGCAACCGCTGCAGAACCTGACGTACATGCAACCTGTGTTCCTTGATGGAACGTGAAAAGATCAGGATGTCGTCGAGGTAAGCAAAAACAAAGACATTGAGGAAGTCTCTCAGGACATCATTAATGAGGGCCTGGAAAACTGCTGGGGCATTGGTCAGGCCAAAAGGAACCACCAGGTACTCGTAGTGGCCAGTAGGGGTGTTAAAGGCCGTCTTCCACTCGTCCCCTTCCCTTATCCTGACGAGGTGGTAGGCATTCCTTAGGTCGAGCTTGGTGAATAGGCGGGCATCCTGAAGGAGTTCGAACGCGGAAGACATCAGAGGAAGAGGGTAACGGTTCTTGACTGTGATTTCGTTTAATCCTCTGTAGTCAATGCAGGGTCTGAGGGACTTGTCTTTCTTTTCCACAAAGAAAAATCCTGCTCCTGCCGGTGGTGAGGATAGGCAGATAATCCCTGCTGCAAGTGACTCACTGATGTACTGCTCCATGGCCTCTCTCTCTGGACGAGAGAGGGAGTAGAGTCGTCCCTTGGGTGGAGATGTGCCGGGAAGGAGGTCTATAGCACAACCATAGGGGCGGTGAGGTGGTAGCGAGGTGGCCCGGGACTTGCTAAAGACCTGTTGTAGATCGTGATACTCTGTAGGAACTTTGATGAGGTCGGGATTCTCTTCTCGTGACGCAGACGAGCGGCGGCCCATGGTAGCGGAGTGAAGGCATGACGAGAGGCAGGTGGGGCTCCAATCCAGTATACTCCGCTTAACCCAATCAATGTGCAGGTTGTGTAGCCTTAGCCAAGGGAGTCCCAGAACAATGGGGGCATGAGCATTATGGACGGTCAGGAAGGTGATGGTTTCCATGTGATTACCTGAAAACTGTAGGTTAACGGGGATGGTGTGGTGGGAAATGGGCGAGAAACGGCTACCGTCGAGGGCTTGAACCGTAAAGGGTTGGCGTAAAGGGGTGATTGGGATCTGGAACTCAGTGACAGTAGCGGAGGAAATCTGGTTCTGGTCTGCCCCGGAGTCTACTAAGGCATGGGTGACGTGGGATTGGTTGCCATGAATCAGGGTGACAGGGAAACAAGACCGTTGGTCTGAAGAAAAATCAGAATTTGGGGCCCCCTGTATTCCCAGAATTATGAGGGGGCCTTGCCCTTTTAGTGGGCAGTATCGCACCACGTGGCCAGTCTGACCGCAATAGAAGCAGGCGCTGTTGTCCCTGCGGCGCTGACGCTCCCTTGGCGAAATGCTCGTGCGGCCGATCTGCATGGGTTCAGAAGATGGGTCAGGAGCAGCCAAAGGGGTCCCTGAGGTGCGTGGTGTGGAGTCTGACTGCTGTTCCCTCTGCCGCATCTGTTTACGGATGTCAATGCGGGTTGCAAGGTCAATGAGTCCCTGTAGTTCAGAGGAAAGTTCCCGAGCTGCGAGCTCGTCTTTGACTGACTCAGAGAGTCCGTGAAGGAAGCAGTCGAAAAGCGCCCGATCGCCCCAACCACAAGAGGGAGCCAGAGTCCGAAAATCTATGGCATAGTCTGTAACAGACTGAGTTCCCTGACGTTGTTGGAGTAGCTGGGCTGCCGCCTGACGACCTGTGAAAGCATTGTCGAAAACCCTCCTCATTTCATCAGTGAAAGCTTGGTAAGTGGTGCAGCATGGAATTTGGGCATCCCACAACGCCGTTCCCCACTCCCTCGCCTTTCCAGTAAGGAGGGTGATGATGTAGGCAACTTTGGAGCGTTCAGTGGGGAAAGACATAGCCTGTAGTTCTAGGACGAGGGAACATTGAGACAAGAAAGAGCGACACATGGCTGGATCTCCACCATAGGTGGGTGGGGCAGGAAGGCGTGGCTCCAGGGTGGGAGAAGGCATCACCAGAGGATGCTGGGAATTGTATGCCGAGGGTTGATTCCGGATCTGTGTGGAAAGGAGCTGCAGGGTTTCAGTGATGGTTTGGAGCGTGTTTGAGATCTGGGTGATTTCTGTTGGTGATTGCCTAAGAGGAGTCCTTGACTCTCTAGTGCCCCCCTCAGGTAAGCGGCCTCTGCTGGATCCATCTGTGGCCAGATTATTCTGTCAGGCTTGGTAGGGGGCGTGGTGGATCCAAGTGCAGATGCAGGCAATGTGTTACGAAGAGTAGTTGTATTTTGGAGTGCTTGTGACTGACTGAGTTGATAATATGGAGGTTCAAAGCCTTGGCGTGAATTCCAAGCTGCGGTGTGAGCGGCGAAAGCCTCAATGGAATGCGGAAGCACAGATTGCCGGCAGGAGAGCGTCGAGGCGAGCGGCGAGATGCGTGACGTCAGCCTTGAGAAAATGCGGAAGTGCGTAGCGCCGCTGTGTAATCCGAGATGTATACCGGCGTGCGAGCGCTGAGAAGCAAGAGCGTGCAGAGCCGGCGTGGAGGAGAAAGGGAGAGCCTCGCGATGAATGCCGGTGTGGGCTGGAGAAACCTGAGCCAGTGGAAAAACGGAGCGTGAGCTCGGCGAGGAGCGAGCAATAATCGCGGTCGTGAAACGGGCGAGGGTCGAAGCCGGAGTGACGAGAGGAGATCCGTGATCCAGGTTCGTGGTCGGTGGCAGGTAAGTGGTCAGCAACGGGAAATCTCCAAATAATAATGATCCGATAACGAGAAGCGAAAGCGTGGTCAAAACTAAGCAAGGTCGATAACAAAACAGACTGAGACGAGACAAGACGCGGGAATATTGGGCTGGTAAGGCACTCAATAATCTGGCAATGGGAGGTTGTTAGTGAGCAGGTTAAATAGAGCAGAGCCATGATTGAAATGAGCAACAGGTGTGTGGAGAGCAGAGAGTGAGCCAGTGAAATCAAAGGAGTGGAGTGCAATGGAATCTGGAGCGGAAGTGAACAGGTGAATCAGACGTGACGTGACATGTGCAACGCCCACATGTAAAACACAGACAGGCCTACCTCCGTAATAAACACGGAGATGTTAGTCCCGTCCAGGGGTGGATCTACCGGGGGGACAATTGCCACCCTAAGAAAAAGCCTTGCCACCCCATTTGCCACACCAGCACTAGTGTCCTAATGTTCTAAAAATAAAAGAGTTTCCTCGAACGATTTACAGCAGCGACTCTGTATTTTGATGACATAGTGTGATAAGCGTCCCAATCATCTATCAGAATCATTGATAAAAATAAATTGTTCAAAAAAACCACCCTCCGGGGTCTGTTCACCTGTATTTCCGTTGTTGCTCTTTATTATATATGTATAAATATACCGTACCATCTCATTGAATTTATCTGACGTTCTAATCCAGATATCAGGTTCAAGTCAATCACACATCAGCCTTTATTTCATTTTTACAGGACAATGTAAAAATGTGCACCCTAGTGTATACACCGAATAAGAATAGCGTTCCTTGAATCCACAAAAACCATGCAAGGATGCTTGCTTCAGTGTTGCCACCCTTCATAATTTTAATGCCACCCCCTTGCCAACCCATGAATAATTTTCTAGATCCGCCCCTGGTCCCGTCCGAATCCATACATGAAATGACAGACGTCGGCTGAAAAAAATTCAAACTCAAACGTCCCCCAGTAAAACTAGTCCCGGCCAAATAGTGCTTAAGTATCACTTTGGTTTCAGAATCGCGTCTCTCTGAAGTCATGAAACCGAGACTTTTGATTGCTCAGAATAACAGAATATGGTTCCGAGAGTAAAAACTCCCTTTATTTCTCTATATAATCTCATGCTACACTAATGCACTCATCCCGGTGTCTCACTAGTGCTTGGACACCATCAAGGGAAAAGGTTTTCTCAGTATGCCACCTGCTTCAAGCCTCCAAGGAACTCCTTTAATGGGCCAAACGTGGATATGGTAGCGAGGTCAGGACTGTACGTGGGATGTGGCAATAACTCCTGTAACGTGCAAGTGGTGCTGTTGAATGAGTGTGTGTACAGTTCACACAGACAGATGCGTGTCCACAGCAAGTCGGCGCTGTCGATTTTCAAGTTCCAGTGGCAGGAATCTTCATTCATGTACATACAGCCACTGTTCAAATGTTTTACTGCAGATGAGAGTCTCATCACTGTACTGTGCTTGAAGTCTTCTGTAAATGTCTGTCGCTTTTACACCTTCATTCATGAGAACTTTCATCACAAGTGCCGGTTTGACTTGAGCGCAGTAAATATAGGTATGGAAAAGCTGTAAGGCCATGGATATTCCAAAATGTTAAAGGTCTCCTAAAGAGTATTATTTAAATTTAAGTAAAAACATATATAGTTGCCAGCAACAATGAGCGGGCCCAAGCACCTGGGCCATCGCCACCCAGGCGCTTGACACAACCCGCGTGGCTTTTGAGACCTCTAAAAAGCCCCAGACGCTGATGTCACCGAATATGACATAAGTTTAAGGCATCATCACGGCTGGATGTGAATTTACTAACCGTTAACCCTTTGAACCCTTAACATTGATTGAGACTGATTTGCAAGTGTCAGGGAAAATGGTCCGTTTTGCTCTCTTGGACTGCGCACATTAATATCACACTCTCTTGATGTGAGAGTGTGATATTACTCTCTTTCTGTTGCACTGAACTTGAATGACGAGTTTGTTTGTAGCATGAGCGTGCCATGGTCCTCAGTAGCTGGATAAACCAACAGAACTGGTGTGTTAATATTCTCTACACATCACGGCTAACAATCACATGGTCCATCTCAGAACGATTAAGGCTTTCTGGGTTGCTGTTCCAGTGTTTCTTGAGCCATGAAATGGAAGTTTCCAGGTTAAACCACGCCCAATTTTGGTTGAATATTGCTATTAGCTAATTAATCAATTTACATATTTAACATTTTTTGTTTGTTTGCTTGTTGTTGGTGTTTTTTTTCCAGAATCTATTTGTTCAGAGTTTACTGGTGTAAAATTGTAAAAGTAGGCCACAAAAATAACCCCCCCCCAAAAAAAAAAACCAGGGGAATGCAGTGGCACAGAGCCAGGCATGAGGAATGCACCCCTCCTTCCCTCTCTCTCTCTCTCTCTCTCTCTGACTTCCTTACACTCCCTCTACAGGTGCTGATGGACATCTTGCTTGTTTCATTGCCATCATTTGTACACAAGCTTGTTTTTTTTTCTTTCTCTTTGCTGAACACAGCGTAGCAATTAAGCACTTGTCTGTTGGTATTTACAGGAAACCCATACAGTCATATACCTACACACACCTGTCTGGCTATAACCACAATGATTGGCCGTTTCAGGTATTTAATTATATGTATACTGTATGTAAATATGTCACGCAGCTTATGTTCGTTTCTGTCAAAAAATGAAGCAGCAACGACTGAGGGTTTCATTATCGTGAGCTCTTAAACTTCTGCTCGTCTTTATATTTTTTGTAAAATTGCGTAATTTTTGTTTCTTGTTTTTGGCGGAACTAATTGAACTTTAATTTCTTGACATTTGTCCAAAAACATCTTAATCACATACTGTCATCAAGTGCTCTGATTGGTCAGTAGGTGGGTGTTGATTTATTTCCCTGTTTCTATAGTAACAGCTCATTGAGAGGAACAAACCACCCAAATGGGGAAAAAAACTGTGTACTTGTACAGTAGATATGATGATATTTTTGATGTAAAGACAAATTTACATACATTTATTGAATGAGTCTCCAGTGTCAGAGCTTTTGTAGCAGTCAGTTAAAGTTTTCTGATTTTCAGGACATGATCCCAGCAGGAGGTTCTTGTAAAATGTTACAGTTGTAACAGCGTTGTGATGACGTTGAAAATGTATTTTTAAGTTAAAATGATGTTAAAAATTGATGTTGGGGTCAAGTAGATAAGTATGCTGTTATTGTCATTTCAACCATATACAGTTCAGTACAAAGTGAAACGAAACAACGTTCCTCCAGGACCAAGGTGCTACATACATGCAACGACATAAATTAACAACGCAGATTTTTACATTTTTAAGGTAACCTAAAACTATCAATTTCTATACAAACTCATTTGTATAGCTTATTGGTTAAGGCATTGGATTATGGCTCGAAAGGTCAAGTTCAAACCCTGCTCAAGGCACTTAACCATCGACTGCTCAGCTGTACAGTAAAGTACAGGGAGATAAAAATGTTAGTTGCTCTGGATAAGCGCATCTGCCAAATTTTGAGACAAGAGTGCTGTAAAGGAGAAGTTATTGAGGCTGATTTACTGGTCCCCTGAGTTACTGGGAGCCCTAAATTTGCTGTGGTGGTTGAAAAGTGTTGGCATGGTCAGTGTTGGGGGCCTGATATATTAGGCTTTCAAGGGGCTAAGACTCTCTAGCGGCACCCCTAGCGTTGTACAAATGACCTAAAAACAACCTCAATAGAACAAAATTGTAATCTTTGTTTGGGGCATTTATGCTAATCAAGACATGCTAATCATACATTCGCACAACGTCTAGAATTCTGATCAGAGAACGAGATGGGTACAACAGCTTCCCACATACAGGGTGTTTCTCATCGTGCATCACTTTCAGAAATATTACCGTGAGGTGCGTCTTAGCTCCCAGATTACTCTACTGGCTTCAACAGCATGTCACTTAGCGATCCGGGGTTAGTCATACAGCACCTCAACCGCGACTGCTAGAGTTTAAGACCTGCTCATGGCATCAGTTTGATTTTGAAGAAATTTTTTGCAACACCATGTTAGCTGCATTCATTCAAATTAATCCCATCATCATGTAGTCAACGCTGCTCTGATTTTATTTCATCAGAGAAATTCTAACCCAATGTCCCAACATCCATAATGTTGCCAAACAAACATCATAAAATTCTGATGAACAAAATTCCTTCTGTGCTGAGTTTATACGCTCTGTGTTTCTTCTGTATGTATTTGGAGACGTGAGGATTGTTTATAACAGGAACTAAATTGCTTCTTGGGCAAAATAAAAACATTTAATATACAGTAACTACAGTATAATCATATAAAATCTATAAATATGTGTACTGTGTATGTGTTTTAGTATAAGGGGAATAAAACACCTGGGGAAAAGTAAATCTGCCTGCTTTTTGTATCTTTGATTATTTTCCCCTGACAGCATGTGTTTATTTTTCATATAATTAGTAAATTGCGATGTTCACGATCACATTTAATTCCCACCTTGAGCAGTTTAGGATTAATACGATTTAAACTCACGCCCTTCCAGCCTCCAGTGAAGCCTCCGTTGCTCTAAATTCGAGAATGCAAATTCAGAGTCATGAGGCTTTGTATTAAGGAGTGGCTGGTTCTTGGGAACTGTTTCATGATTCTAAATGCATGCCTGGTATCGCACCCTTTGCCAAAATCATCATTAAAAAAAAAAAAAAAGAACAGAAAAATAAACAGCTCGGACACACGTGATCGAACACTCCTTTTTTTCGTTGCTGCACCTTATTGTTGTTCTTCAGATCTCCATGTTTCATACTTCACAAAACCAATAAAACAAGGGTAAACAGGTAAGTCAGCTTCTGGTCTGGTGACTTGCCATCATTGTGACCCACCGAGTCAGATCCAGAACATTCACCCCGAAAACGGCGTAACGCTAAACTCAGCTCAGAGCACACACACACACACACTCACAGTCAGCGCCTTTCATCCTGGTCAGAGGTTTAAACACAGGTACGGCAGCTATGTGGAGCATGCGACGCCCGCGCGGGCAGCAGCCCGCAACTCTTTAATGGTCTTTTAAACTTTCCTCGTATGAAGCAAACTCTGAAAAACAAACCTTGATGATCGACTTAAAAGGTCATTAAGCACAAATATGTACGACAGATGGTTGAAATGGGAGAGAAAGCGGAGAGAGAAAGAGAGGGAGTATTGGAGCTGTTAGCTTTCTTTCTCTTTGGTTGGGCCTTTTCCAGCCAGGCTGTAATGCTAAACCTCTGGAGAGAGAGAGAGAGAGAGAGACAGAGAGACTTAAGCCTTCTAAAAATCCCACCCTACATGTTGTCAAAGCATGAGGAATTTATTACAAATGTTAGTCAGCTGCAGCTCCTTTTATATCCTGAGCAACTAGAGAGAGAGAGAGAGAGAGAGAATTTCCCTACATTCTGTTTTATCTGTCTCATTCTATGACGTGCCAGGATATTTCAACTTGATATATATATGAATTTTATTTTTAAAGTTAAATGAGAATACATCATTATTTTATTTGTGATCTATAAAATGTGTGATATAATATAATATGTAAGCATTAAATGTATTTATTTTTTGTTTGGTTGTTAATTAGATAGTTATAAGAACAACCAATTTGTGGAGTTCAATTTTATACAATCCTGTAAATAAACTCTGATTGAATTTTTAATATAATATTAAAATAAAATATTATTATTAATTGTAAACTCATTAATTAGTTAATTTATAATTATTATTGAAGTGTGTATTAAATGTAGATCTTTGTTGTTGTAGGTAATAATAATAATAATAATAATAATAATAATAATAATAATAATAATTAGGCACACTGAATAAAGATAAATGTGGTCATATTTATTTATTTATTTACTTTTTTATTTACAGTCAACTCCCGAAATTCCTCAGAATTGTGAAAAATGCGTACAGTTTTATATGGTACATGTACATTTTATATGGTTATATGTTACATTTTATATGGTTTATATGGTTCAGTATATGGACATTAAGCTGAATTTATGTTAATATTTATGTATATTTATGTAAATAGTAAATTATATTCTTCTTAATAGTTAAGCGTTAAAATGTATGAAAAATTATACATTGGCACAAAAAAGCCATTAAAAAATTGCGGAGGATATTTGCGGTTTCCACTAATAGTTACGTTTTAAGGAAAAATCCGCAAACGTCTGAGGCCGCAAACTAACCTAAGGAACCTAAGGGTGAAATGGTGCCTTGATTGTTTGTCACCCAATTGTTACAGCCGATGCCACTGACCCACCACACTTGTTTACTCTATGCTAAGATTGACTGACTTCATTTCCAGTTACATTACAGTTAATTTACAACACTCTGGATAAAAGCAGCTGCTACTTGAATAAATGTAAACCTTAAGAGGGACAGAATTTAGAGGCCAATACGGCAGCTAATGTGCTCATGCTAATAATTGTTAATCAGGTGGATTAAGACAGGTGTTTATCTCTTGCTCATTCATGCGCATTCTCAAGAACTGGAGAACTATTTTTAATATCCTGAGGTTGATTTCAGATCAGCTCTGTATTATTGTTGCCCTAAATTAAACAGAACAATTATATTTGGTATTTTGGTCCGTCTCACGGCACATCAGGTGAGAGACAATCCCCACCCTGGAGATACATCTGTCGATTTTGTGGCAGTTACTTAAGGAGTCAGATTACCAGCTCGAAGCCCGCTCATCATTCACATACTACGGACAATTTGGGAACGCCAATTAGCAAAACCTGCATGTCGTTGGAGGAAACCCAACAAGCACAGGGAGAAGATGCACGCACACAGACTCGAGGCGGGAATCGAACCCTCGACCCTGACGGTGCAAGGCCACAGTGCTAATCACTACACCACCATGCCACCGAACAATTATAACTCACTGCTAACAAAAGTTAACAAAGTGTATATACAGTACATACAGTACAGTGGAACCTTGGATTATGAGCTTAATTCGTTCCGGAAGTGGGCTCTTATTCCCAAACACTCATAAACCAAATCGAATTTTCCCATAAGAAATAATGAAACCTCAAATTATTTGTTCCACAGCCCAAAACAATAAATACATATAAATAATTAATACAATATATAAAGTAAAAATAAAACAAATTAACCTGGACTTTACCATTAAAAAAAGTTAAAATAAATCCCAACAGATAAGTGTTTCCTTTTGTGCGTGCAGACGCCATGTATTTGTACTGTAAAGTAAAAAAAAAAAAAAAATGAACCAGCACCTTACCTTTGAAAAGAATTGCGACAGAGCAGAGTTTCTGTTTGCGTGTGTGAAGCCGGGGAGGGGGGTGTAAAGGCGAGAGAGTGTGTGTGCGTGTGTCAGTGTGTGTGTGTCGGTGTCAAATTACGCGTGCACACACACATAGGAGAAACGCTGAAACAGAGAGGGGATGTTGATTATACCAGTGAGAGACGAGCACTAAGACCCAGCAGGGGAGACGATTTTGCGCAGCGCAAGAGAGAGAAAAACTGTTGGCTCAGTTGTGATCATGTGACGCTCGGTGTCAAAATAAGAGGCGCATGCGTGATGCGTGATACTCGGTACTCGTAAAAACCAAGACTTTCGCTCGGTTTCCAAGTCAAAATTCATTAAAAATCCTTGCTCGTCTTGCGGAACGCTCGCAAACCGAGTTACTCGCAATCCGAGGTTCCACTGTATTTGCACATCTGGTGGTGTGTTCTTTTTAGCTACAGTAGAACAGCATTATTATGGTAACTAACTGACAAACAGACAAAAACTACTTTTGTAGCTATCCTGGGTGAATATACTGTACCAGGGTGAGTCAAAAATGATCCGCACTCCGTCTCATCAGCACTTTCCGTTTGAGGCTCCTGTCTCCCGAGTCGCTCTTGTGCAGGTGTGAACGTGTTACATCAGTGCACTTGTAACTGCGGTGCGAGCAAAAATGGACGCCCTGCTTGTGAGTCAAATAAAAGAAGGAAGTGCAGCATGCAGTGATTACGTTTTTTGTGATCTCAGGGTTTATCTTATGCCGTTATTTATTGATGACTGTGGGGAAAGTGTTATGTCATGAAGAAGTGTGTATGAATGGATAGAGCAGGTGTTGGCCATCAAGATGGAGCCAGCTGCCTGTCCACGTTCATGAACTACATCCAAAATTAAATTACTGTAGCGTATATAAATAACATGTGAAAGCTGAAAATGGTTAGTTCATTAGAATGTTCTATATTTCCAACCTGCATTAGGCGGTTAGTCAAATTAGCTAGCTTTGTTTAATCTCTCAGTTTTGACTTATTAAATTTCCTAAAAATCTCCTGTCCAGTTTTTCTTAGTGGTCAGGACTGTGGCCTTGCACCCCCAGGGTCAAGGGTTTAATCCTCCCACAGTCCAAAGACATGCAGGTTAGGCTAATTGGTGTGTGTGTGTGTCCTGTGATGGATTGGCACCCTGTCCAGGATGTACCCTACCTCATGCCCAAAGCTGTGCCCTGGGATAAGCTCCAGGCCCTTTACAGGGTAAGCGGTAAGACGATGAATGAATTGTGAAAAGGTTGATGGTTGAAACAAACCATCAGTAAGAATTATAATTTAATGTCTTAAAGTAATTAAAGGACAGATATTTTAGGTAGTTAGTTTTGTTTGCATTCTAGTCATTTGTATGTCGTTAAAGCACCTTTGAACATCGTGACTGAATCAGCCAGTCGTCAGTCATTTCAACTTTCTACACCAAAGTCAGGGATTCTTTCGAAAGAGTTCTCGTTACACCGGTATTCTGAACACCGGCTACGATTAGGTAAGACGCAGCCAGAGAGATAAGAAGGGGGTATTAGCAACCAGGTGCAGTTGAGGACAAGGCGTTCGGTACAAGTCCCACCTGAGGGAACGTCAAGGTAATAACAAACACCACGAAATATACACAACTTTTACTATATGTACACAGAATGTTGTATTTCGTACACATTTGAACAGCTGCAAAGTGTACAAATCTGCTTTAATTATGATATTGTAGCGTTAAAGCCAGGTGTTAGCAGGGATTAGTGGCGAGCATTGTCTAGGTTAGAGCGCTGATTATCTGGCTCGCCCTGCATTCAGTAACGCTGCTCACTACTGCTGGGAAGAACTGCTGAGGAGTGCTCCTCATACCTGCCAGGTATGTGGCACCCAGCCAGGTGTGTCAATCAGACAGGTGAGACGATTGCGCAGTGCACCAGCACTTTTATTAGCTTTGGCAAAGAAGCACGCTGTGTCACGCTGCCAAGTCTGACTTCTGCATGACAGGAAGAGCACTGTAAATCTCAGCGCGCCTAGATAAATCCGGAGTCTTCGTGTTTAAACACACCAGCTCGAACCCACAGCCCCAGTCAGGGCTCCGTTGTGCTTTTTGAACAAATCCAAAAAAACATGTATGGGCTCAAATCTCGGTCAAGAACAAGAAGTCTCCAAAACAACCCAGAGAATGATTATTAACACTTTTTTTATTTCTCTCTCTCAAATAAAAGGAACAGGAGTCTAACAGAGAGAAGAAAAAAACAGTCAAACTTGAGCAACTGTTGTGTCGAGCGTTTAGCTCACGGCAAAATTGACTCAGCTTCCAGACATAAATCACAGCCACGACTAGAGGCGTTGTCACTCACACCATGTTTCAGAGAATTAATTCCAAAGCAAGCATCACTTCGTACAAGCGAGGATGAAACTGTGTACCGGAGATGTGTGCACAAAAACATAGAAACATGTGTGAAGATCATTAGGACAGAATAAATACTGACAATTACTGGAAAATGTTTACAAAAAATGCTTTGATTTATGATCATCAAATTAATTAATTGCAAGCCTCTGGGCTCATTAAGGCAGTTGTGTAGTGTGTAATGTGTATTGTGTATAGAATAGTGGGAGAATGTAGAGTATACTGTGCAATGTGTAGAGCATAGTGTGTAATGTGTAGAGTGTAGTGTGTAGACTGGAGTGTGTAACGTGTAGTGTTGTGTGTAATATCTAGTGTTTAGAGCATAGTGTTTAGTGTGTAGAATGTAATATATAATGTCTAGTGTGTAGAGAGTGGTGTGTAATGTGTAGACCATGGTTTGTAATGTGTAATATATAAAGTGTAGTGTGTAATGTGTAGTGTGTAGAGCGTAGTGTGTAGTGTGTAATGTGTAGTGTGTAGAGTGTAGGGTGTAATGTGTAGAGTGTAGAGTGTAGTGTGTAATGTGTAGTGTGTAATGTGTAGAGTGTAGTGAGTAGTGTGTAATGTGTAGTGTGTAATGTGTAGTGTGTAGAGTGTAATGTGTAGAGTGTGGTGTGTAGTATGTAATGTGTAGTGTGTAGAGTGTAATGTGTAGTGTGTAGAGTGTGGTGTGTAGAGTGTAATGTGTAATGTGTAGAGTGTAGTGTGTAGTGTGTAATGTGTAGTGTGTAGAGTGTAGTGTGTAATGTGTAGAGCATAGTGTGTAATGTGTAGAGCGTGATGTGTAATGTGTAATACATAAAGTGTAGTGTGTAATGTGTAGTGTGTAGAGCGTGGTGTGTAGTATGTAGAATGTAATGTGTAGTGTGTAGTGTGTAGCATGTAGTGTGTAGTGTGTAATATGTAGAGTGTAATGTGTAGTGTGTAGAGTGTAATGTGTAGTGTGTAGAGCGTGGTGTGTAGTGTGTAGAGTGTAATGTGTAGTGTGTAGAGCGTGGTGTGTAGTGTGTAGAGCATGGTGTGTAGTGTGTAGAGTTCAGTGTGTAATGTGTAGTGTGTAGTGTGTAGAGTTTAGTGTGTAATGTGTAGTCTGTAGAGTGTAATGTGTAGTGTGTACTGTGTAGAGTGTAGTGTGTAGTGTGTAGACCATGGTGTGTAGTGTGTAGAGTGTAATGTGTAGAGTGCAGGGTGTAGAGCGTGGTGTGTAGTCTGTAATGTGTAATGTGTAATGTGTAGTGTGTAGAGCGTGGTGTGTAATGAGTAGTGTGTAGAGCGTGGTGTGTAGAGCGCGGTGTGTAGTGTGTATTGTGTAGTGTGTAGAGTGTAATGTGTAGTGTGTAGTGTGTAGAGCGTGGTGTGTAGTGTGTAATGTGTAGTGTGTAGAGCATGGTGTGTAGTGTGTAGAGTGTAATGTGTAGTGTGTAGAGTGTAGAGTGTAATGTGTAGTGTGTAATGTGTAGAGTGTAATGTGTAGAGTGTAGTGTGTAATGTGTAGTGTGTAGAGTGTAATGTGTAGTGTGTAATGTGTAGAGTGTAATGTGTAGTGTGTAATGTGTAGAGTGTAATGTGTAGTGTGTAGAGCGTGGTGTGTAATGTGTAATGTGTGGTGTGTAGAATGTAGTGTGTAGTGTTTAGAGCGTGGTGTGTAATTTGTAGTGTGTAGAGCGTGGTGTGTAGTGTGTAGTGTGTAGAGCGTGGTGTGTAGTGTGTAATGTGTAGTGTGTAGAGTGTAATGTGTAGTGTGTACAGCGTGGTGTGTAGTGTGTAGTGTGTAGAGCGTGGTGTGTAGTGTGTAATGTGTAGTGTGTAGAGCATGGTGTGTAGTGTGTAATGTGTAGTGTGTAGAGTGTAATGTGTAATGTGTAGAGTGTGGTGTGTAGTGTGTAATGTGTAGTGTGTAGTATGTAGAGCATGGTGTGTAGTGTGTAATGTGTAGTGTGTAGAGCGTGGTGTGTAGTGTGGAATGTGTAGTGTGTAATGTGTAGTGTGTAGAGCATGGTGTGTAGTGTGTAGAGTGTAATGTGTAGTATGTAGAGCATGGTGTGTAGTGTGTGGAGTGCAGTGTGTAATGTGTAGTGTGTAGAGTGCAGTGTGTAGTGTGTAATACATAATGTGTAGTGTTTAATGTGTAGTGTTGGGTAAGTTATTTAAAAAAGTAATCTATTACAAATGACTAATTATTACTTTAAAATTGTAATTTGGTCACATTACTGATTATTACATGTAAAAAGTAATCAGATTACTAATTACTTTACTTTCAAGTTCCTTTGAAACCATTGCGTGCGCCTCAGCCTGTTGTCACTCCTCACTCACTCAGTAGGCTCCCTACGTAGGCGCCCTCCCCTCCTGCAGGTGCACGAAAGGGCGGGCCACCAGGTGATAATTAACGTTAACAGATCTCAGGCTTTCTCCGCATTTTCATTCCTCCCTCTTTTTACCCTTCTCGTTCTAAATAGAATCACCACGTTTCCCGTAAGACCTCGCCTCGTGTCCCTGTGTCTGTGGTGCCAACAGTGCAAAAAGAGTGAACCCGTTACAACATCAAATGTAAAGCTCTCTGACGATTAATTAAAGCGCATGCGCAATAACTGATGCTGCCGCGCCAAACGTGATTTTTAAATGCATTTTGATGCATTTTCAAATCCTACATTTATAACACTAGTAACGTAATGTTATTGACCTTGGTAACTAGGGTTAGGGTTAGGGTTACTGATTATTGATCGGTATCGAGTCGACGCGGAGCCGTAAGCTGCTCTATGTGTTTATCTTTCGTCACACGGCGAGCCGAAGCGCTCCAATGATTAATGAACACAGAGATTGGGGAAGTTCCTGTCAGTCCATGGCCGGAGCGCAGCACGAGCACAGACCAGAGAAGCGCATCAAGGCTACGGGAGACGAGCTCGAAGGCGGAGAACGGCGTGGGTTCGGGTGCTCGCCATCGTCCCGCCGGGGTTCATCCCAGAGCACGATGGCTACGGCCTGGAATGTTTTAATTGGCACGCTCGACAGATCTGAAAGGAGCTGCCATGCCATGCTCATTCCACAACTGACTTACACAATCCTCACAACCTATGCACACACACACGTGCGTGTGTGTGGGACGGAGTCGATGCCTATCGGTTTACGTTTATGAAAGGTGTCGCGGCGGGAGAACAATGGGCCTTTCCTGTCAGACGGCGTGCCTGCGTGATGGCTCTGCTCAGGCACATGACACACCAGAAGCCAGAGAAATGTCACTCACTGGTATTTACATAATCACCTGCCATTTTTGGGGAAGTGTAATATGTGTGTGTGTGTGGGGGGGTGTATGTGTGTTGTAATCTGAGATCTTCTAGTCAGACCTGAACATAGTGTTTAAATGTACTACTGTTTCTCTCAACCCATCCTCCAACATACCACACACACACACACACACACACACACACACACACACACACAGTTGGTGTCATGTAAGAAACATCATCTCCACGTCCTCACACAAGCTTTTCGTTGATTATTTTCCTGCAACACACCAACACGCTCTTTGTTTTTTTCTTTTCAGTAACTCTCTGCACTACATCACCGCTCTCTCTCTCTCTCTCTCTCTCTCTCTCTCTCTCTCCTGACGCAGTCTCTGTAATTATCCATCTCTCTGTCCAAACATACTTTCACTCTAATGTTTCCTGGACCAACAAATTAACGCCCACTGTGTGAGAGGCTCAGCCTGACCGCAGCCTCGGGGCTACACCCGAGTGTTACAGAGCCGAGTTTGGAATTAAACCGCTCGATACGCTAATCTCTGAGCTCGCTTACAAAAAAAAAAAAAAAAAAAAAATGCCTCCAAGAATTCACACTTCACTTTTGGCTGATCTTTATCAGTTAGAGCGATGGAGAGAAAAAGTAAAACATGACACAACCTTTCTATTTTCTCTGGAAGGAGAAATAAAAGATGGGTGGAAGTGTGGAGGTGTGTGAGTTGGTGTGTGTTAAACTCTTGTCATGCTGAGTGCATACACACACTGTGCAGGTAACATGGATGACAGGTGTGTGGTTACACATGAGCTCCTATTAATGACTGACTCAGCCTTTTCTTTATACTGCTGTCCCCAAACCCTCATTTTCCGCCATTAGTCCCTAATTTGTTCATGCAATTTAGTCCTCTCTTGTCCTGTGACTGCTATGGCTAAGTCACGCTTTGTGCGGTGTCACACGCTGCCGTCTCAAACATACTCAAGGCTATCTCAAACCACTCAGACAGGTCATCTCCTAAAAGTCCTTAAATGTCAAGACTCCTTAGCAGGAATTTAAATCATCTTCAGGTAGACTTTAGTAGATCCGGCAGGCATGGAATTGAGTTCAGCGTCGTGCAAACGCAAACCAAGAAACGAAAGATATCTGACTAACGATTGAGCATTAAAACCTCTCTATACATTATATACTTTAAAGTCTGTATTATTTACAAACTACTAACAAAAGCAGTGTTCGGTAGTTAATAAGAAAAAAAAATAAGGCTATAAACTATCACACAATGGAAAATGATGAACTAGCTGCTTGTACTGAAGTGCAAAGAGGTGAACTGAATTCTCTGTCACACACCGGTCTGCCGCAATGTCTCGTCTGATCCAGCTGCAGTCAGATGACAAACGCTTGCTCTGTGACCAATAAGCACTAAACCCCGCCCCTGTGTAAAAACAGGCTAACGCAAACGCAAGAATCCCAAGGGCAAAACTAGTGAACTGTGAACACAAACTGAAGTATACGACTTACAGTATATAATGTATTTATGAATTTTTATTTCAATTTATTTGCATTCACATTTCTTGTTTTGCATTCATATTTCTTGTTTTGCAGTTGCATTTATAGTTTTTCGTTTATGTTATAGTTTAGCATTTTTTGTTGTTTGAGTTTCTTGTTTTGCCTTCACATTTTTGTTTTGCATTCACGTTTTTTTTTTTTTTTTGCCGTCACATTTTCTAGTTTTGCATTCACATTTATATGTTTGTATTCATATTTCTTGTTTTGCATTTACATTTATAGGTTTGCATTGGCATTTATAGTTTTTCATTCATATTTCTTGTTTTGCATTTGCATTTCTAATTTAGCATTTGTTTGTTGTTTGAATTTCTTGTTTTGCATTTGCATTTCTTGTTTTGTGCTCGTGCTTGTTGATCAAGTTTCTTCTTTTGCATTCACGGTTTTTGTTTTGCCTTCACATTTCTAGATTTGCCTTCACATTTCTAGTTTCGCATTCGCATTTATAGGTTTGCATTTACATTTATAGTTTTTTGTTCACATTTCTTGTTTTGCATTCACATTTCTAATTTAGCATTAATTTGCTGTTCGAGTTTTTTGTTTTGCATTCGAGTTCCTTGTTTTGCATTTGCATTTATATTTTTTCATTCATGTTTCTTGTGTTGAATTTGCATTTCTTGTTTTGTGCTTGTGTTTGTTGTTTGAGTTGCTTGTTTTGCATTTACATTTTTCCTTTGCATTCGTATTTCTAGTTTTACGTTCATGTTTCTTGTTTTGTGTTCACAGGCTTTAAGTGCAGTGATTTTTGAATCTCAAAAACAAAATCAATGTACACACTTACTACCACTACTATCATGAATTATTTTATATATATACTAACTGTGTTTAATTCCTAAGTACATCACATTATGCTGCATTATGGAGTTCATGATGATAAAGCTGAACCTCATGTAGAAGGAGCGATTACCTTTCCCAGGATCACAGGAACCAGGTGTTTGTTACCACGCAGCCACAAACCGAGCATCCCACGCCCAACCAAGATTCACAGCTGCGTTCCTGAGAAAAAGTGGGAAAAGAAACGTTATGAGGAAACTGAGCCACGACGGCGACGGCTCAGCGGATTACAATCCAAGTCGTGATGAATGTGGGAGCTCTGCTTGGCTCTTAGTGATGTCATCGCGCACACATTTGTGTAACCAAGGCTACGGTAAACACCAAGAACCCAGGGCTCATGTGGTAACTGGTAGAAATGGAATGATTTATTTGATTCATGTGTAGGAATGTTACAAAACTGTGTTATTTTTGGTAAATGTTTGCGAAAGAGCGAGATCATTTATCACCAAAATCTCTGGTGGGTCTCGGAGTCACATGGGACCGGAAAAACATAAAAGTGGGCGTCATTTCTGGAGGGAAATGTGTGTGTGTGTTTCTGTCTAGGATTTGGCTCGACGTCAGGCAGCGGATTCAGATCCAGTCGAAGAGAAGATACCTGCAATTTGTCATCCATATAAAATAGCACTCCTGCTCCATCCACTTTCCTTCCTGCAGGCGTCCTTCCCTCGCGTTTCCCTTACAATTACCCGTCCCTCCTCCCTCCTTACGAACTCACTTTTTACAAGTTGACAAGAAGCTGGAACGTTCTGAAGCAACGTGTAATCCTTTCCGACTGTGTTGCTTTCATATCGCTGTCTCGCAGCAGAAAGAGGCCAGAAGGCCGTACATTATTCACTTGCTGCTCCAGTTTGGAAAGGAGCCGAGAATAGTTGTTCTAGCTTAGCCTCTTTCTTTCACACACATACAAACACACACACACACACACACACATCTTTGATTACATGCACACAATGATTTCTTCATTCGAAAAAAACATATTTATGCAGTTCACAGATGAATCATTTAAAAATAAATCTTTTTCAAACAAATCATTACAGTGATTCATTTGAGTTTTTTTTTTTGAAGATTTATGACATTATGCACAAACATCTAGACCTCATTTGTTCATATAACATGATAATTGTATGTATAGCACTATAAGTAACTAAATTAAATCAATTAAACAGCTCCTTTTTATGGATTATATTGTTGAACGATAAACGAGACTCCTGTACATCCTGAAGCACAAAAAAACATCAAAATGATTTGTAAAGAATGATAAAATATAGAAAATATTTATTTTTCTTTTCACTGTTTAATGAACATTTCCATTAGCGCAAGCAAGACTTTTTTTCCTTTTAAATCTGTTATAAACAAAAGTTGATTACAAAAAAAAATCTATTGCTATGCAAATGATATTACAGAATCAGAATCTCAAGAATTAAAACGACTCCACACAATGAATGGGCGGAGTAAAAAGATTTGCTCGTTCGTTCTGTTTCATTCTACGATGGCAGATTTGAATCCACATACAATACGTGATCTTTCTATACTGTTTCGCTCTACAGTGCCTTAACAGTATGCGGACAATGTGTTAAAGTTGATGAGCATTGAATCTTTATCACGGGTTCATTTGGAATCATGAACAGAACAGCCGTGACTCATGTATTGGTTCAGTGTTCAAGATGCATGACTGGAATTAAAATACTTTTTTTTTCAACAGCGTTGCTTGGCTGGTGAACGCGGCAGGCTGCGGCCGGATTCCCTGCGCGTGAAAATGATAAATGAGGCGGCGTTTGCAGATTAGTTGAGTACACTACAGGTAGATTTGTCACCAGTAATCCTGTAGGAAGTTTGCTTTCCTTGTGTAATGCTAGAAGCTTAGATTCTTACTAGACGACAACTTTGCTCGCTGTAAGGGAAAGTTATATAGCGTTTAAAATCTAGAATATCAGCGAAAGCAATATAGTATCAATTATTAATTCTCCAATCTGATTGGTCGAAAGGTGTGGATTCATTTCCTGTAACAGGCAGCATTCAATAACAGATGATTCAGAGATGAAGAGTGTTAGTATGAGTGAACCAAAGAATTTTTTTTTTTTACATTTTTTGCATTCACATTTCTTTTGTTTTACATTTGCATTTATAGTTTTGTATTATTATTCCTTGCTTTGAATTTGCATTATTAGTTTTTCATTCACATTTGTTTGTCTCTTGAGTTTTTTTTTTTTGTTTGTTTTGCATTCGAAAACAATATAGAATTAAGAATTATTTATCAAGTAATGTTTAATTAACATTAATGTAAGGAGTCTCCAGAGTCGGAGATGAAGCTGTAACTATTGCAGATCCTTGGAAACATGACAAGCTGCACTTTAGTCTTTGTTGTATAGAGCTACTATGGGAGCAAATCATTAAACCTAAAGCATAAAATAAATGCTTGCAAAGCATTATATTAAATTACCTTTTTTTATTATAATCGCTGCACTGCTGCAGTACAAGAGGAATAAACTGTTTTGAGTGGTAACAGTAGTATCTCGCTTCATTTCACCACCCTGCTGTTGATTATTTTCCTGTAACAGTGAAGTGTTTGAATCCATTTTCTTATTTTATTGAGCGAAAAGGAATGCCAGTGGATGAGTTCTGCATTTCTGTTTCCCTACAGCAGAGAGAGAGAAAGAGGGGGAGACAGAATGACAGAGAATGGAGCTCTGGGACAACGATTAGCACTGCTGGGGTTCAGGGAGTTTCAATAAACACATCGACTGCGCTGAGAGAAAAGCATGCATGAGAGAGAGAGAGAGAGAGAGAGAGAGAGAGAGAGGGAATGAATTGTTGAGAATAGAGAGCATGGGAATGTCTTATGGAGACAGATGAAACATATTTATCAATGCCAGTGAAAACGGCTGATACACTCTGTCATAGAGATTTGGCTCGCGATCATCAGCGTGTGCTTAACAGAATCATATTTTAGCACACAGAAGAACGTCTTACTTAATGCTACAGAGTTTGTTTAGATAAGAGATAGGGAGAGCAAGAGAGAGAGAGAGAGAGAGAGAGAGAGAGAGACAGAGCACAATTTACCACAAAAAATACCACAAATATGACAACAATGACGGCGTAACGTTAGTAAAACCCCAACAATAGTAAATAACCAACCCATGTAAGAGAAATGTTAACATCGCCGATGGTCATGTGCATCAGTAGTGTACGCGTAACGTTTCCTAGTTCCTAGTCGAGCAACAGCAGCCTAATGATTTAACCGCTTAAACAGTGAACCTGACTGATTACAGAACTATACTACACCACTACTATATTGGTCATGAGGAATAAAAGGCTTCAGGAAAATAATAATCGTCTTTAGGTTACTCCACTTCATCGCCCACACCGTTGTTGATTATTTTCCTGCAACAGCACCGCATGAAGACTGTTCTGGACACTCCTGCAAGAGCTGGTCTTCAGAAATGGAGAAAGCGTCTTTCTCAGCTTCTTTCTAATTGAATCTCTGTGGATTTACTGGATCTTTGGAGAATCTTCAGGTCAAAGGCCATACATGTGCACTCATCCTACATTCAAAGTCTCGTAATTCTACCGGATAGATCAGGTGCGCTGTGTTTGGACAGCTTGGACAGGCAGCGCGGACTCGTTTCTGCCCGTCCAATGAAGCAGAATGTCATCAGATCAGAAGGAATTAGAATTACACAGAGTCTGATTTCTTTTTAAGTTTTAATTTGCATTTCTAATTTTTTTTTTTCAAATGTTTTTTTCATCAAATCTTGTTGAAAAACTGAAAAGGTAATGACTGTTTTTACATTATGTTCCTTTCCGGTCAAACTGTGCGCACAATCAGCATCAAAAGATCTACACTCATTTAATTAATTAATTAAGGTTTTATAGAATAAAAATTTTATGAATCGTTTCAAAAGACTGCTAACCTATACTGTACACTGTATCATGTTCAAAGATGTCAAAAGTTTTCCAACACATCAATTAAAAACAGTTTTCATCTTCACTGCTATGTGACTGTAGAACAATTCCACATGTATAACTATAATGATTATAATGAAATTAATAGGGGAAAAAAACATTTTTTCATAGTTTCGCTTGCCCAAGGGGAATTGTTTAAAACGTTTTTATACTGGATATTAACAAATTTTCTGTAGCTTATTTACTGTTATTATTCAACACTGACATCAGAAATATTTTAAAGGAATTACAAAAATGTGTATCTACTGTATGCTTTTTTCTTTTTCTTTTTTTTTTCTTTTTGCTTTAATGAATTAACTAAGAAAATTCATTTTATTAAGAAATAAGCATGTTTATGTTAAAGCTATACTGCTTATCCTGCAGTTTTCTAGCTCTACTTTGTTGGTCACTCTTTGTTTACTTTTTTATTAAATTCATTTTGATCAAACTCATAAAGTGCAATAAAACCATGTGTAATGATAACTAATGATTTATATTAGTTCTTTCAGATTGGAGTAAATTAGGGACATTAGTGCACAGACATATTAACCAAACAAACTAAATGAAAAGGAACTTGGACCACGGAGTGGATGACTACGTTGAGAAACTTTGGGCCTCGTCATCAGGGATCGGTGCTAATGGCCTCCGGAGGAATTCGCCCGTAAAGTGATATTGCAATTAGGGATTATTGTCTTTGCATAAATTTGGAAAGGGAGCGGACAAGGGGAGCTCCCTCAGGAGGGAGGGGAACAGACAGGGGTTTATAAAGAGGCAGTCAGGCCGAGGAAATTTTTTACACAGACATATACACACGTCCGGCCCTTCCTCAACCTCGGGACCACCTATCAGGGACCGGTGTCACTTTTCTGAGAGGCCCTAATTCCACACACAGCCTCAGAAACACTCTTATCTGATGGTGTGTGATTCCAAACACATACATTTTCTCCTTCAAGAATATTATCTGAAATATTAATACGATGTATACAATCAAATAAACTAAATGATCAAATAAGTATGGAATAAAACACTGTGTGTAGCGCTGTGGTAGGAAAATAATCAGAGAAAAGCTAGAAGTATGAATGTTTATTTTAGTTTCATTAGCGTGGGAAATTTGTGAGATTTTAAAAATTCAATGTTACGTTAAATCAGAATGACTAGCCATGCTAGCATCAGGAGACATTGCTAGCACTAGAAATGCAGAAGAACAGAGGCTAGCTTCACCCCTGAAATGCTGATATCATACAGCATCATATTTTAAAGATAAAGATTTGACGTATAAAATCAGTGTAAAACAAGAATCACATTGCTGCAAACTTTGACGGACGGTTACATCGTTAGCAACGCCTGTATGTTTGTTCGAGCCTTTCCTTTAAAGTTAAAGTCATGCTGCAAATATGATATTATATTTTTACTCATGATCCATGTTCCTAGTCCAGACATATAGATAATCAGACACACACACACCTGAAGCTGCGTATCTATGGCTCGACTCCAGGAAACAGAATTTTAATAGAGTGTGTTTGTATTGCAGAATGCCTGTCTGAACATGAATCCAGTCAGAAGCTTGTTTCCATTCATGAGAAGAAGGAGACAAGCCTTGCCTCGTCTGGAAGAAAAAAAAAATAATTTATCATAAAAGTGTGCATTTCGATTGACATGAAGCAGACATTTGAGTCATCATGGAGCTGTACTTGTTAACGCTAATGCTCTTCTTAGCGCTATTCTTTTCAAAGGCTCCCTGGCCCTCACACAGTACATGAGGAGGTGACTGAACCATTTCACACACACACACCTGATTTACCGTTGCACATTACACTGTAAAAACGGCAAAGATTCATGAGCTATTAGCTAGCCATCTGCTAAACGATGTTGAAATTATGTCCTACAATTTGGTCGTAAATCACCTTTCTCGCTCTCTCACGTGTAGGAACGCATACTGTTTCATATACACACACACATACGCGCGCACACACGCACACACACACACACACAGTCTCACATTGTTGCTTTAAATGATCGGTAATTTATGGAGGGCTGTAGTCTAAGCTGACAGGGGCATGCTGTACACTAAACACTGCAGTCAGAGAAAAAGCCAAACTCATAAATCAAAGCTGGAGTGGACCCAAACATGTATCTTACTTACTTACTTACACACACACACACACACAGACTAAAAATTCACCAACGTGACCTGCTATTTGTACCAGTAAAGTTTTGCTAGCTAACATGCAAGTACTAACTAGCATAAAACTAGCATGAACTACAAACCAAATCCAGACCAAGGTTTGGCCTAGTCAGCTACAAACACTAGCACCGGCAAGGAACAAACTCCAGCACTGCTAGTCAAATTATGCCTTAGCTAGATAGTTTATAGTAACTTAGCAAGCTACATTATATTCTCCGATAACAATTGGTTAGCTAGCATAGCTAGATTTTTGCATTAACAGCAGGTCCTAAAACTGTTTACATAATTTCTACAGTAGCAGCTCGTGTTTTCAGGACGGTGAGTTTATGGCTTATGGTTCCTCAGTAACATGACAAGGTATACTGTACATGGTATAAGAGGAATAAACATTTGGAGACTTTGTTATTATTGGAAATTTATCAACACATGGATTACCTGTAACCATTTTGCTACACTAAGTTAATTAGCTTCCCGACTTACTTTCATCAGGTTGTCCTGCACCTTGTCTTTTGACTTAAAACAAAATAAAACATAACAAAATAAAAGAAATTACCTAGGTACTAGAAAAACTTGAATACTTGTATTTTACCCTTATTATTGAGTTAGCCTATTAACTAGAAAGATAACTTGTGTTTTTCTCTCTTTACTGTTTACAAAACTAGCTTGTGCTTTACTATTTATCGTAATGATTGTTTGTGTTTTACCTGTTTTATGCCTGTTTACTATAAACATTAGCTTGCTTACTATAACACTATTTTATACTTTAACCTATATATGTTAATCCTAACTAACATGTTACCCTTTTTGTAATAATACCCTGTTCATAATTCAGTTCAGTTCTATAGCCTGATTCATTTCTGTATATAGCCTGATGACAGAGTTAGCCTAGAAAGCTAACTTGTTATTTTTCCTCTTTACTATTTACCACAACAATAACTTGTGTTTTAGCCTGCTGACTTAAAGGACTAGTTAATAAGTTAGCCTTTCACATGTAATCCTGTCTAGCTTATGCTTATTCTGTTTAATACAAGTCTGGTTATTATTATGCTAATTTGAGTTTTAGTCTGTTTACTTATTATTATTATTATTATTATTATTATATTATTATTATTATACTATTAGCTTGGCTGACCCTAGTGTTTTGAGGTAATGCCAGATTATTTTTTATCTCATTTTAACTTTAGCTACTCCACGGACAATATCTTCATGTAACATTAGCTAGCTAGCTATAGCCTAATATCTAACTGTGTTTATTAGCGTACCTAGCTACATATCTATTACCTAATATGCCATTTTAATGCTGGAACAGTTCGAGAAAAGGGAACAGCGCTCTCAGCGTGGCTTCGACAAAATGGCCACCAGGTTTTATGTTCACTTTGTTTATAACACGGACAGACGCGTTTATTTACACAGCCCTCATTTTGTATCTCAGAGAGGACCGGAAACGTAATATGTTTTCTGGTTACTTGTTTGGTGATGTCATGAGTGCACATGATCATGGGATTGGCCTGGAGGACCGCCGGCGGCTCCGATGCCAAATACGGGGTCAGTGATGGATGAGGAGCCGGTTGTGGTTCTAATGATCATTCTGGAAAAGTAACAAGATGAATTTGGCATTTATAACGCCTAATTACTGCGTTTTCCTGCGAAATTCTCAGCTGACTTAAGATCAATTAATCATCCGGCCTTATGGAGTATTGCAAATTATTTGATTTGTAAACTCGGTGAATATATATGTGTGTGTGTGTGTGGCTCAGATCTTATGAGCTCTACATTGTGTGTGGGTGCGTGTAAAGACTGTAGGTGTTTATTAAACTTATGGGGTCGTATTTCACTTTCAGAAGTTTCAAAGAACTCATGCACACACACACAGGATTGTCCGTTATGGAAGTCTCATAATCCTGCTGAGAAATTTAGGCAGCTGCTACTAAGCACACAAAAACCTGTGTGTCAGCGTGTGTGTAAGTGCAGCTGCAAGATTTTGTACAACACCTGCATTTTGTATAATATCTCATTCTTAGCTAAATTAAAAATGATGGTAGAATGTTTTTAGCGCCACATCTCCTCTTTATCTCTATTAGGAACAACAGGTTTCTATTAGGAACTCACTCTTTTACACACACACACACACACACACACACACTAAACACTCCTCAGTCTGAAAATTCTTAATTAATAGTCCATGTTTCAGAAGATTAGGTGTCAAATCTAAGAAGCTTCTACTCAATTGAAACGATAAATGTTAAATTATAGACGAAGAACAGCTGAAATTGCGGTTATGGTTACATACCCGTCTCTGCAAGATTCAAAAGTCATACTATCATGGAACATTTGTGTTTTAGCCCAGCCACTTCATTCTGTTCAACTGCTTGTCAACGCAAATATCTAATCAGCCAATCACATGGCAGCAACTCAATGCATCTAGGCATGTACAGTAGACCTGCTCAATACGATCTGCTGAAGTTCAAACCGAGCATCAGGATGAGAAAGACAGTAACACGGTTAACTTAAAACTTGTGATAAAGTCTGGCGTTTTTTGCTGCCAGATCTGAGTATTTCTAAAAATGCTGATCTACTGGGATTTTCATGCACAACCATCTCTAGGATTTACAGAGAATGGTCTGAAAAAGAGAAAATATCCAGTGAGGTCAGTTCTCTGGGTGAAAGTCCCTTGTTGATGCCAGAGGTCAGAGGAGAATAACCAGACTGGTTCGAGCTGATAGAAAGGCAACAGTGGCTCAAATAACATCTTGTTACAAGCTAGGTATGCTGAAGAGCATCTCTGAACACACTACACACCAAACCTTGACCCAGATGGGCTACAGGAGCAGAAGACCACACCGGGTGCCCCTCCTGTCAGCTAAGAACTGGAAAAAATAGGTTGCCTGGACTGTTGAGTGCTCAATTTCCGAATGCTGCATCATTTGGATGGTCAGGACAGAATTTGGCATAAACTGCATGAAATCATGGATCATGATTGCCTTGTATCAACAGTTTAAGCTGCTGCTGGTGGTGTAATGGTGGGAGGAGATTTTCTTGACACACTTGGGGCCCAATTGAACATGGTTTAAATGCCACAGGCTACCTGAATTTTGCTCGTGGCCATCCCTTTATGAGCACAGGATAACAGGCCATGTCCCAAAGCTAAAAACTTGAACATGACATTGAGGTTGCTGTACTCACATGACCTCCACAGTCACCAGATTTTTTATTTTTTTTCTCTAGATTCATATCCAGAGTCATATCCAATTCCTCCCAGTCACTAGGGAGCTCCACATTAAGGCTACTACTACCACTCAGTCAGGAGGGCCGAAGACCTGTTTCTCCTGAACAACGTGACGGCAACCGACCGCATCTTTTTCGAACTGCTCGCTCATGCACCGTTGGGAGTGGTGTAACACTCTGAGGACAGCGCTATCCGCTCCTTCCGCTTCCGTGAGCTCACAGACACCCCTGATTGGCTGTAGAGCCGTGATAAATGTGGGAGCACTAAGTACCTCTCATCCCTCCCCTCTGAGGGAGCTCGGCCAATCAGCACTCTCTAGGCTTACAGCTGCGAGAGGTTACAGCATCACCCGGGAATCGAACTCACAATCTCCGGATGATAGGGCGAGCACTTTACCACTGCACCACTCTGAGGCACTCAGTAATTTTTTAGATGTGGTGGAATGAGAGAGTCACATCATGAATGTGCAGCCAATAAAATGTGCAGCATCCAATGGACCAAAATCTCAAAGGAATATTTCCAGCACCTTGTTGACTCTATGCCATGAAGAATTAAGTCAGTTCTGGAGTCAACAGGATGTCCAACATGCAGACTCATGCTAAAAACACAAACAGGTTCTGTATATTATCGTATCAGTCTTATGAATAGAGAAAAGATGAAAAAGACAAGTTTGGAGGAATTCATGGCAGGCTGAAAAAAAGGACATTGTAAAATCCCTCTTCTTCAAAAAGAGCGTGATATAGTAACAATAATGTATTCTGTTCGTTTGCTTAGCAGCTCGCTTCATGATGAGTCGGACATGTCGACTGAGAATGTTATATTAAATAATCTGAGCAGGATTTTACATGATCTTTAGGTCAAACATTAAACATTTGTGGTTCGTGCTTCATTCCGTTTGGGCGGCTTTTTATCGTCAACCGTTTGTTTGGTTATGAGACACTGGTGAGCTTGTACATTACATAATCAACACCCGCCGATTCCAACTCATGACTAAAGAATTCTTTTTCTAGGATGTATGCAAAGCGTAAAGAATCCGTATCCTGTATCCAAAGAACATGTCAAAACATTCAATTTTAACTACATAGGCAGCTTTGTTGTGCCAAGCATGCTGGCATGAAGCGATCGATTGCTTAAAGCAGCCCAATAACCCATAAAACAAAATGTCTTCTTTTTTTTTTTTCTTTATCACTTAAAACTCTTAACATAAAAAATGTTTCAAAGTGGAGACAGGATGTAGATTCAGGCAAGATTTTTATCGTGAGTAATTGAGGGCCTGGCTGCGTCCCAATAACTGAAACCTCTCGTCATCACGGAGATTACTCTGATTGAAGCTGGAAGGCTTCAAATGGAGTCGTTATCATCAACAGCTCATTTGTGGTATTAAGCAGGACAAAGTGAGGAAGCGCTTTATGGATTGTGATGAGGAAAAAAAAAACATATTACCGAAGTTTATATTTATAATCTTACAAACAAGTTTTTTTTTTTTCCTTGGGTGTTCCTGTATGGGCAATGATCTACACCTCCCACTGAAGTACTCACTCTCTCTCTCTCTCTCTCTCTCTCTCTCAAACAAACCGCTTATTAGTGGCATATAAATCATCTTCCTCTGTACAGACCTCCCATGTCATATTTCACAACCTGAACCAAACCCACACACACACACACACACACACACACACACAGCAGACACACCGGATGTAGCCAGAGGGGTCTTCAGCACAAAATTACAGCCGTCACAGCTCAGACAGCACCACCTTACACCTCTGCAGCTCACATCACCTGACGTTTATACAACCCTACATTGTCCATTGTGGTAATAACAGTCACACAAATGACAGCTAGCATGAGCTGAAGGAGGAACGGTCTAAATTGTGTCTGTAAACACACACTTGTATGGCTAAAAATGTGATAAAAAACTGTTTATATTGAGTCAACAGGGAAGTGATGTATGTGCAGCCTTGACCACTTGTAAATCACTCACACTTGTGGACACACACACACACACACACACAAATCTGCCTCTTTAAAACCAAGCTCAATTTTTTATGCTGATTTATTAGTAACTAATTTAAAGTGTTACAGTTTTAGATTTTTATGCTAGAATGCTAGCTCATATTACAAGCGTACCAGAATGCAATCATAATTATAACACGTTTTTTAAAATGCTTTTGCTCATAGGTGATTTGAGTTTGCTTGCAGTGGTGCTTTGTGGGCTATTTTCTGTCGTTCTAGTTGATTTTATAGCTCATTAACCTAGTTACAGGTTTTCTTTAAAGCTAGCGTGCACACGCCGTTCACTCTGTACTCTGTTTCAGTGATGCTAGATCATATTTTAGCCTCTTTACTTCTAATTTATAGAGTAATCTGCTTACTTTAATTGCAGTATTTTTATATTATTATTAGACTATTTACTATGCTAATCTAATTATATTTTCTATCTCCCCTTTCCTGTAATGCTAGTTTATATTCTAGAGTGCTGTCTGTAAGACTGCTTTATATTTTAGCCTGTTTTTTTAATAATGCTAGCTCATAGTTAACCTTGTTGTCTATGCTAATTTATATAGTTTAGCCCTTTGACTATTGTCATAGTTTCTATTTTAGCCTGTTTTCCATAATGCTTGTTTAGATTTGAGCTATTTCTCATGAGTCAAGTTTTTATTTTAGGCTGGTTTCCAAATTTCTAGGTGCTATTTTCACCTGTTTTTTTATGAACACTAATTCATAATTTTATACTGATAGATTTTATATTAGCCTGCTTTAAAATCAGTTTGTTTATATTTTATCCTGTTGCTTATAACACTAGTCGATATTTTAGCCTGGTTTATAAATAATGCTAATTTGTAGTTCACCACATTTTCTGTCAGGCTAGTTCATAGTTCATCGTATCTTCTAAAATGCTAGTTCCTAGTTTAGCCTGTTATATATAGCTGCTAGATTATATTTAGCCTGATTTTTAAATCATGCTAGTTCCTAAGTCTCCTTATTTAATGCTAGGTTATATAATTTTGCCTTTGTCAAAAGGCAAAATAAAAACTAGAATTCAAAGCTAGTTTTTATTTTAGCCTCCTATCTTAATTCATAACACTAATTCATAACACACCCAGTTTTCTATACCGCTAGAGCTTGTATATTAGCCTGTTGTCAATCCTGCTTATTTATATTTTATCCTGTTGCTTGTAGTACTAGTTGATATTTTAAGCTGATTTTTAAATTATACTAATTCATAGTTCCCCAAGTTTTCTGTCAGGCTAGTTTATAGTTTACCTTGTTTTCTATAATGTGAGGTTTTATCATTTAGCTCTCTTCCTATAATGATAGTTCCTATTTTAGCCTGCCTGTTGTCTCTAATACCAGTTCATATTTTTGTCTGATTTTTAAATAATACTAGTTCATTGGTCACCTTTTTTTCTATAATGCTAGGTTTTATCATTTAGCCCTTTCCCTATAATGCTGGTTCCTAATTTACCCAGTTTTTAACATTAGTTTTCATTTTACCATCTTCAATACAGCTTGTTTATATTTTATCCTGTTGTCTGTAATTAAAAAATAATAATTTTTAAATAATGCTTGTTCATAGTTCATGTTCTGCGGGGCATTATAATTTTCACCTCCAAACATTACATTCTGTTCTGTCGTGATCATGATAATGAATGATTAAGAATCACATGAGCTCGTACATCATGTGCTGTGATTTCAGGGACACATCCACACCCAAGTAAACACCCTACTGAGAAGCACCACATAGAGAAATTCAAAAACCCCCTTGGTTTTTTAAAGGTGACTCATATTTTATATTTTTATTATTGAGGACTGGGGTCACTGAGCTCACACAAAGCTTTACTCAACTTATGCTTTAAATATATGGGAAGACCATGAAATCCCAGAGTTTAGCCAGTGTGTGTGTGTGTGTGTGTGTGTGTGTGTGTGTGTGTGTGTGTGTTACAGGTTACAAGTTTTTAAGCTCTTGACTGCCAGAGAGAATGTATAAAGTGATGCTGGTGTTTATGTTGCAGTGTTTGTAGAAAGCATCGTTGAGATGTCCAGTGTTCAAAATAACTTTTGGTGTTGCTTTTACAATACATAACATATTCAAGTGTAGTATGCCTAAACATGTGGAAAAGGCTGCATGATTTGTCGTGGACAACTTAGAGTTTTTTTGTTTTTTTTCATTGTCACAAAAGCATGGTGAAGCAGTGAAGCATATTGGTGATAGCATCATGTTGTGTTGATGTGTTTTACCAGCAGAGTCTGGGAAATTAGTCTGTCCTGGATAAAAACCTGTTCTTCTTCTTTTTTTTTTTTATTGATGTGTGTGATAATACAAGACAATTTTGAGACCGTTGTGAGTGAACTATTTAGGGGAAATAGACTGGTATTCCATATGGGGTGTGTCCTTGCATCACACCAAACATTCCTGGGAATTTATAGTAAATTGATTAGAATAAAACAGGTAAATGAATAAAGATGAATAAATGAATGAATTATACAACGCTATATGGGCTGCTGCTACAGCTTTCTTAGTACCTTCAGCATAGTGTATTCTCTATTGTTGTATAGTACCGTGCAAAATATATATATATTTTCTTCTTCTTCTTTTTTTAAAAGATTTTTTAGACAAAAAAAAAAAGCTTCTGCGTTTTACATGAAAAAAGATGCAGTTGCTGTAGTTCTGCAGGATGTTCCATAAAACTTGAACAAAGGATTAATTATTGACTTTGTTTAATTAATTACTGTTTACTGCTTTTTGTATTTTTTTAAATGTAGAAAACATTTCTTTTGAAAACATCCTTGCTTTGCTGTGGTTGTTTGCATGTGCCTATGACTTTTGCATAGTACTTTGTAAAAAAAGATATAAACACACCTACAGTATCTATCTATCTATCCATCTATCTATCTATCTATCTCTTGAACTCAGTGTTTTTGACTGTGGCATAGATGTTGGTGCCAAACAGGCTGGTTCGAGTCATTCATAAGCTGCCGATCAAATAGAATTTTTAAAGCAACAGTTTTACATGAAACGATGCAATAAATAAATAAATACATAAATAACCACCATGCAAATGGCAACATTGTGTATGGAAGTAGTTTAAGGCAACAGTAATGTATGGTAAGTCAATTAGCCACTCTGTACAACCATGCAGAGGAGAAAAACGTCACAGAACATGCAATATGTTGAACTTTTAGGTGGATCAGCTTCAACACCAGATAACGACATAAGGTTCCACTCCTTGCCTTCATTTTATTATGTTATGTGAATAATTTTAAAAATCTTTGTGTAAACTCCAACTCTCATCCTACACCTGAACATTTAAACCTTTCCACATGAAATTCTCCTACAATATTAACCCACACACTCACCTGACTGACAGCGGTGATGTTTTTACAGTTTGTGCTTGACACCATGGCTTTTTTTTGTATCTGGATAATTCTGAAGTATTCTCTCTGATACCAACCCTGGTGAGCGGTTATGATTTATTGCTGCTGCTGATCGGTCTAGACAGCATGTACAGAGCATGTAAGAATCCTTAGACTAGACCCAGCCGTCACACATCGTCGTTCCCCAGAAAAGAAAAAAAAGAAACGACATCTGGATGTGGTACTATTTCACAGCGGAATCGAGAAGCACTCCTCGATTCCACGCTGAAACTGTAGCAGATCACAGCAGCAGCAATAAATCAGATTACACACACTGCACTCGACAGGAAGCAAAAGATACTGAATATAGCTGTGAAAGTAAGGGTTAATTAATACACTCATTCGTGTGGTTCAAAGAGCCTATTTCATAGCAATTTGTCAAAGATTTTACATTATATACACTATATATTCAACAGTCATTACATCACCAGAAATTCATAAACTCTTACCTTTCCTTTTGTCTGCCACTTTTTAGCCTCAATGCTTGGTTTCATCAATGATTATTACGAACATGTGGATTATGTCATGTAGCCACGATGTGACATTCATCACATTCATGGCAAAAAACTAATATATATCCATCCATCCATCTAGGAACCTCTGTAGTCCAACTAGGGACCATGGAGGCCAGTGGTGACCGTTGTATTTATTCTCATTTTTATGACCATGGTCAACATTCACACTGTGGGAGAAGACCGGAGTACCCAGAGGAATCCCACCAAGCACGGGGAGAACATGCAAAATCCATGCACACAGACCAAGTGTAACCATTAAGCTACCATGCTGCCATGGCAATATAGTGTGTGTGTATGAATCCTGTCCAGGGTGTGTACCCTGCCTCATGTGACAAAGCTCCAGGCCCCCTCAACCCTGTACACAGGATAAGCGGTATAGAAGATGAATAAACTGAATAGATGAATGAGTGAATTAATGATATATATTGTTTCTGGAGCAATCACCAGCTTTGTTTTGGTGAAATATATAAGATAAAAACACCTGAGCCTGGAAGCATCAAAGAAACAGAACGATAAACTAGAATGCGAAAGTTATCAATATGGAATTCAGAAAATCGCGTTTCTCCTACGGTGCTGAAGATTAGTGGCTCCCAGTGAGCACCAAGTCTGGGTGGGCTGCTCTAACACCTCCCTCAGGTCCCATTCACCACCAAGAGAGAGAGAGAGATCGTCAGAAAGTCACTAGGCTGAAGCTGACCACTACATTCTCTCCATCTCTTATAAACATACACATATATACACACACACATATACACACACATACACATTCCTCATCATTGCCTCTCTCATTATTGGGGGAGATTTACAGGGTCATTTATTTAACTGGGGTTTGAACGACATCGGTTCTGCTTGAGCTGCTCTAGTGCAAACTCCAGGACCATATGGGCCTGAGAAAACACGAGCGAGAATAAATCAGCCGAAGCGGAGAGAGAGAGAGAGACAGAGAGAGAGAGAGAGAGAGAGAGAGAGAGAGATGTGTTGTGATGGTTCTACCATTAGTAGAAAAAGCAATGTGTGTGCGAGTGTGTTATAGACTACAGGAATGTGTAAGTGAAGAAGAGGAGCACATTACACAGCAGGGTTGACCAAACACCACAGGCACTAAGAGCCATCACACACACACACACACACACACACACACACACACATACAGACCCACAGTTGAGAGAGAGAGAGAGAGAGAGAGAGATGTATAGTGATGTAGCATTTTATGGGAATTATACCTTACAGCATTTATACAGACCCGCAGCTGAGAGAGAGAGAGAGAGAGAGAGAGAGAGAGAGAGAGAGAGAGAGAGAACGACCACCCACTGACTCCTTGACTGGGAGAAGAGTGATATGACCCTGAGGAGTACTGAGGGGTTCCACAGATAACATGACCACCAGTAGAGGGAGCACTCCTAATTTGCACACACACACACATACACACACACACACACAGGAAAAAGAGCAATCCAAGTCACTGTCATGCTATATTTTCCTTTTATAGTTCCTTCAAGGGAAACCAATATGATTCCTTTAGGGAACCAAGATGGTCTTAGATGAAGAGACGTCCATTTCTATAACCTCAAGGATTCATTGGTTCTTCTGTGGGATCTGTTTAGATTTAACCAAAAACAGCAGGGATATGGTTCTATATTGATCCATCTGAAGGTTACTCCTTCAGTTGGAGAATCCTTTAATTCACATTAATGTACAGACAGGTTCATGTTCAGCTGAAGATCACCTAATTTAAATGACATTTTTATTTGTATACAAATGTTAATCCACCTTGTGGAAAATTTGAGACATTTTCAGAACCTTTAGAAGTCCTTCTAGAGTTGTTCCACAGAGGAATGCCTTAATAGTTCTACAAAGATAGGGACAGACAGAGTGTCATTAAAGTATAATTTAAAGAGTGTACCTTTAGTTCTGATTCAGGGGCATTGGTGGCTCAATATTAGGTTTCTCGTCTGCCATGTGGAAGGCCTAGGATTACCTAGGAGGCCATTGTGACCATTGTATTTATTCCCATTTGTACAACCATGGTAGGACCCCTGGTCAACATTCACACACTACAGGCAGATCCACACTATTTGGAAGCTCCAATTCTGCATGTTTTTGGACTGTTGGAGGAAACCAGAAAGCCACCAAGCACAGGGAGAACAGGCAGACAGAACTCCATGCACACAGACCTGACATGGGAATCGAACCCGGACCGCGGAGGTGCAAGCAGCAGTAACACACAACAATCCAACAGCAAACGTGATGGTGCAGGGATTCGAACCCTGAGACCCACCATAACTACTGGAATGTCTCTTGCACTTTTCTTGAAAAACAGGATATTTACCAAAAATACTTAATTAATTAATTAATTAAAATCATGTCCTGGGTGCTCGATGTCCTCAGACACCCCCTTGGAGATCTCAACCCCCCAGTTTTTAACCCAAAATTACGTCCATGTTTGTCGTTCTCTATTAAGATACACAAATATGGAAAAATGGAACAGGATGGATACTGAGTTACAGTATAGAGAAGGAATGTATTCCTCTGGGCTGCTTAGCATACATACTCTTACACACACACGCGCGCACACACACACACAGACGCACACACACACCTTGGCTGGAACTAAGAAACAATCAACAGCAAATTTGTCTGAAAACATCACTTTTATCGTAAGTGTTTATTTTTGTAAAGTAAGGATATATATAGATGCTAAATTAAGGCTAGTCGACATTGTGATGCTAATAAGCAGAAAAACATTAGATTACAGCAGTCTGGATGGCAAAAAGAAAACAACTGCTTGGTACGACTGTTCTTCCTGAAAGTAAATCATCGTACACATAAAAATTGTATGAGCATGAGAAACTTAATCGCTAGTGAAACAGATAAAAAACAACGCTAGTTGAGTAGCTAACTAGCAGCTTCCTGATGTTATATATACATTTTAACTAGCTAGTAGCCTATTCAAACTGGGAAAACAGAGCTGTAGGAAGCGTTCTCTGACGATCTACGACTGATATGTAGATTTCTTCTTTGTCTTAAAAAAACATGCTAGTTTCAAGGCAACCTGAAATCACCTCAAAGCTCAGTTTGTTTTTCACCTTCTCTTTCAATCCTAACAGTTCCTACAAACACACACGGCACATGTTCTGTCCCTGACCCTCTCACAAAGTCATCAATCTGTGAAGCCCTTTCCTACTTTCACCCCTCTCATCTATCCATCCATCCATACACCCCCTCAGGGGTAGTTTCCTCCTCAGAGTGCCCCCCTACCACTGTGGGTCAACATCTCCCTCTTCCTGCCCCCCCCCCCCCTCTACTGTATCACATCACGTCCCTGATAGATTATTAAAGAACCTTTATTTATTCACAGTAGGGGTCGTGAACAGGGAAGGCAGGGGGTCTGTGCTTGGGTTTGAACGAATAATAAATAAAGTGCATTAGCTGGGCACAGCTATTAGTTTCCATACAGTAGGGTGGAGACTGTTCTCATCATGTTCTTCAACTGATAGCAGCGAATTTCCAACAACAACTAACATACTAACGTACTGAAACGTGAGCTGTTGTTTTTTTCCTTCTCATCAGTGTAGATGTTTTCTCTCCTTGCCAGCTTTTTTGTGTTTTTGTGTTGAAAATACTTTTAACTAGGTTAGTTGTACTGTACACCTCCTGTCCAAAAAAAAAAAAAAAAAGACAGAGCACACTAATATTTCTTGGTGTTCATTTCAGAACCACACTTTCACAACTTGTGTTCAGGAATAAAGCTGAATTAGGAATAGAAGAACTCCATGGATGTGATGTACTGGTGATTCAGTACATCTAGGTTGTCAGTTGACGTTGTTTTATTGCCACATAACGTTGCTGAGTCTCAACCTCAGCGACTGAAGCAACCCCAGATCATAACACTGTCTCCAGAGGCTTGTACAGTGGACACTATCTCTTCATGCTCTTCCCTTCTCACATTGACACGTCCATCACTCTGGAATAGGATCAATCTGGACCACTTGACCTTTTTCCATCACTCCAAAGTCCAATCTTTATTCTCTCTAGCAATTTTTTTCTGATGAATCTCACTAACAAGTGGTTTTCTCAGGAACACACAGCTGTTTAGTGTCAATCCCAGATCGTGTGTATGGAAATTCTCTTACTTTCACTATTAAACATAGCTCTGGTTTACACTGTCTATTTTTATGATGCAGCTTCACCAAATGTTTCACTCATTCATCTTCCCATTTAACAGTTCAGCATCTTTGCAGGTTTTAATAAAATCTTGGACAGTCCCTTATGAAACACCCAGTGTAGTGGTTAGCACTGTTGCCTTGTACCTTTAAGGTCTGTGTTCGATTCCCGTCTCTGTGTGCATAGAGCCTGTGTGTTCTCCCCATGCGTGTTGGGTCTCCTCCAGGTACTCCAGTTTCCTCCAACAGTCCAAAGACCTGCAGATTAAGCTAATAGGTGCTGCCAAATTGGCCGTAATGTGTGAATGAGTGTGTGTATATGTGTGTGACATGCGATGGATTGGCGCCCTGTCCAGGGTGTATTCCACTTTCTGCCCTAAGTCTTGTAGGATAGGCTCCAGGCTCCCCTCAACCTTGTATACAAGATAAAACGGTATACACAGAATACAACAAGGCTCGTGCATTATTATGCTGTCGTTCCTCCTCTTGATATTTTTGCAGAACACTGTTTGAATGCAAAAAAACGCAAGCATTCCAGAGGGAATAATGATTAAAATACATTTTTGTCTGTCTGCCAGCGTGTAACATCTATGTTTTTGCCATTACTGCTAGCATTGTGTTCTCCCGTGAATTTGATGTCGGCCCTGTAATGTGCTGTCATGTGTTCTTATCAACAGCTTTGCTGCTTGTCTTGGCTCCGGATCTTTAAATTCTGTGTTCTCATACCCCTGAAGTCAAGTTGCAACCAAACAATCTTTTGTCTTTGCAGAAAATTCCAAGAAACCTTCCAAAGTAAAGTCGGCTTTTACAGTCGATAACGTTCACAGCTTTTCCATTAATCCTGTTGGAAGCAGGAACCCTTGTGCTCAAATTGTAACCTTCTAATTAAAATTCTGACCGATAACTTTAATAACAGGCTCATGTCATGTTAAAATGGCAGTAATTACTGTACCGAACCGTACCACTCCGATTCTGCTCTGCTCCAGCTGCTCGTTTCCTCTGACGTGAAAATGCGACGTTACTATTAAACAGGTGTTCCCTCATCAGCCGGCTTTCTTTTCTTTCTTGTCATTTAACTGAGAAACCGCAGATCATAAATGTTCCATGTTACATAATGTCTTATCAAGGATAACATCACTATATCGAAAGTTACTACTACTGTTACTATTGAAACCATAAACTTATAGAACAGTTAAAGCCAGCTAGCTGCTTAATCTGACCAATCAGAATCCAGAATTCAACAACGTGGTATAAAACATATATGGGTCAGTCTCTGCTCTGATTCTGATTGCTGTATGATGTGACTCGAAATACATACTCTCATAACACAAGGTCGAAGCTCCAAGGTGCACGTGAGGATGGTCATGTGCTTAGTCCCTTGTCTCTGCTGCGCTCTATAAATAAACTTTCATTACTTCATGTGTTGTACTTGAGTGAGTCATACAAACACGCATGAACTCTCATAACACTGAACACAGGGGGCCATATGTCGATGCCGCACACACAGCTGGTATGGGTTGGGCACACGCACACATGCACACACACACACACACACGCACACAGCTTTCCCGTATACACCCGGGGAGAAACAGGAATAATCTCCAAAGCCGCCAAATCAAAGAGCTAAACTCTGAGGCAACATGATGCCTCACACACGCCAAGTCCCGTCCCACAGTGTAAAGGACAAAAGAAAAAATGTACAATCGAAGTGTTTCCTTAAAAGAAAGGGTTTCTAGGAGAACCTGTTAGGAGTCTAGTCAACCATAATTCATGAATAAATATTTAGAAGCTTTATAATATCCCTGGAAGGAGTCTCCAGTGTTAGTGCTTTGTAACAGCCTTTAACCCATAAAAGCCCAGATCCATTTCTCCTTTAAGGAAGATTATAGCTGGGGTGTAATGCAGACCAAACAGACCACATGGAGCACATTTTGAAAGACGTCCCATGACATTTTCCCTGATAATTGAAGGATTAATAGCGACATACGTCACAGTGATATATTCTTAATTTTTTCAAGAAATGCGCCTAGAACAGGTTATATATTTATATTAAACATATAACGTATGAGACGTTATTGAATCATTTAATGTAGTTAAATAGAATGAAAATTACTTTAAATAACAAAACCAAACTTGTTAACATTAGCTAGTGGTGCCACATGAGCTACCCGGAAACAACAACAACACCATTTTGGAAATTATGCCATGGATATATGCTATAATGCTAAACAACTTAATTTAACCTTCTATGACATTAAATATAATTATAATTAAAAAAAAAAAAAAAGGTGAAATGTGTTGTTAAAAATATCTAAAATACAGTTAATGGATATCATGTTTTAATTAGTCCATCATGTTTAATTCTTTAAACATGTAGAACTGATAGTGTCCTAAAAGCAAATCATTAAATGTTGATTGGATTTTATTATTATTACTTTATCTTTTTATAATAAGTTTTTTAAGATTTCTTAAATTTTTCTTAAGAAACATTGTCAAATATTTTTGCAATACTGTATATATTGAAATCTGTTATTTTTCTGAAATTATAATCCATTAACAATTCATGCTTATGCAAGAGGTGTTCAAATCAAACCAGGACTTTCTGGTGAATGAAAGTGTAAAAGCGATTGACGCGAACGGGAACGGGTGAACGGGTTCAATTCCCAAGAATCTCCAAACGCCAGCCCACTGGATGCAGTGCCAGTCCCAAGTCAGGATAAAATGGGAGGGTTGTGTCAGGAAGGGTACCCAGCATAAAACCTGTGCCAAGTTATACCTGCACGTTACAGGAACTCGGCTGGGAGTTATTGCCACATCAACCGTACTGTCCTTCCACATGTTTGTTCCATTAAACGAGTTCCTGGGAGTCCAGCGTTTCAGACGTGAAGAACTTTCAATCTACCTTGACGGTGTCCAAGCACTAGTGAAACGCTTGGATAAGAGCATTCATGTAGCAGGGGATTATATAGTGAAATAAAGGGAACTTTTACTGTCAGAACTGAAACAGAAACAGAAATCAAAGTCCCTGGTTGACTTGAACACCTATCGTAGTTACAGATGATCTTACCATCTATTTTGTGAGATGACACATACAACCATAAAGAAAGAAAGAAATTGACTCTTAAAGTGAGCTGGCCTTAAAGTGAACAATTTTGATGTGAAAAAAGCAAATAAATCCTTTGTGAGTCAGTGCTATTAGTCTTATTGTTTATTAATCTTAATGTTAATTTTAATTGTACACATTTTGGTGTAAGTCTTGGTTTTGATGATGAACACACTGTTGGTTTTGAAGGGAGGAATTAGAGGAGAAGACAGAAAACACAACACGACACACATTCTTCTGTGAGCTGGATAATCTGCAGACACACTGCTGAGCGCTGGCTAATTTGCATCAGCAAACATTGTGTGAAGCGGCTTCAAAGTAGCAACCAGTGTGTGTGTGTGTGTGTGTGTGTGTGTGTGTGTGTGTGTGTGTGTGTGTGTGTGTGTGTGTGTGTGTGTGTGTGTGTGTGTGTGTGTGTGAGTGTCTTCATTTGATCGTATATTTTTAATGCATGTGAAAGACTGTGTACCTTGGCAGAGAGTGTAGTTTGGCATGAGCTGGCCTGCTACTCAGTGTGTGTGTGTGTGTGTGTAGAGAGAGAGAGAGAGAGAGAGAGAGAGAGAGGTTTTTATGGAAGTTCATGCTAACCACTTTGCCACCCAGGTCGTCATGACATCTAAGGTGTGTGTGAAAGTTGAAGAGAGGAGAGAGTGTGTGATGGGACACCCGATACAGCACCGGACTGACGGCCGCTCTCTGATGCTCACCGCCCCATAGTGCACCGTAAACACAACCTTGAACCAAAGGGCTGAGAGCAAACAGCTAAAAATGTAAAGTGCACGTTTGTTCTCCATTTCTTATGTCTCCCGATACTCACCGGGGTTGCCAGTCACGCTCAGGAAATCCTCAACATCTGACAAGAGTGTTACCCAGAATAGTAACGCTACGGATTTGAAACAAAGCAACATGATTATCTGAAGAAAAGCATTTAAACTGAATACAACATGACACAACAAAAAGAACCCTCCTAGGGCAAATCTAGAACCTTGCGGTTTTTTTTGATGGAAAACCTTTAAAGGTTCCATGTAGAACATTTCACAAAACATGGATCCAAATATGGACCTGAAACCTGGAGCACATTGAATATCTGTGATGTGTTTGGTGATGCTCATGCTAATTTGTTCATTATTAGTCATTTTAAACAAAGTGGAAGTGAAATCTTCCAGCAGGACACAATGTCTTTTTTTTTCAACTTTGGATGATCTCTAACCTGTGTAGCCAAATTGCCCAGATTACACCTAAATACATAAACTCAGAATAAATGAAGGATGGAAAAGGGAACAGTGTGCAGAAAGATGCATTGCCAAAAATACAGCCATGTTCCCTACTAAGCGGTTGCAAGGTGGTGTAGTGATAAGCACTGTTGCCTTGCACCTCTAGGGTCTGGGTTCGACTGGCACCCTGTATATATCTGACATACTGTATATATGTAGGTATATGTTCTAGCTTTCAAATGGATGACCGTAAAAAATATTACAAGAAGAATCCTTGATTCTTAATTGTACTCCTAAAATCTAATAAACAAAACAAGATCATGTCCAAAAGGGGCTTCTACATGTCATGCCTGTACATGAATTTGCCAGGTGATGATGTTCAGTGCTTTTCCTTCAGTCAAACATATTTTGAGTGTAAAATAATAATTCCTGGCTTGTTTCGTTATCATCGACCATGCCTTCCCGCCAGTGTTACCCTGCCAAGCCACATAGGGGAGCTGCAGCTTTTTGGAAAACTTGCAAAGAAATATCAACACAAACACACGTAAATACACATGGAGCAGTCTGTCTGTCCACACACACACACACACACACACACACACACACACACACACACACAGAGTGTCACCCATTGAGAATGAACAAATACTTTCGATTCATGGCTCAGAAGTGACCACGAGTCTTGTGTGTGAAATTTATATCAGTAAATTTGGACAAAATAAAACATACCTATTGACAGAGATATTTTTTTAACCCAAAAAGATTCAAGAAGCTAATGAAGATCTTGATCTCCTCCATTTCATCACACCGACTACCAACACAACAGTGTCCAAGTTAAACACGTTTTTTCACGTTTTTCTGTGCATATCAAGTCCACAGAAATTTGCTCTTACAATATCATATATACTAAAAAATGGCAAGTCATACCTCTTATTATTTAATACTTACTATTATCTCTGACACTGGAGACTCCTTCAATAAATGTTAAACAAAAAACTCCTCACAAACAAACGTCACCATGTCAATGATTGGACACTTTCACTACTATGACTGCAACATACTGCAACATAGTCCATGATTGAGTAAGTAAACAGCGGCATCATTTTATCGAGCTTTAGACATAGAAACAAACATTTATCTATTTATTAACCGTAAATCCTAGTTAGCTATTTTGATTGGTAGCATTAGATAAACACACAATATCAACGTGTTGTGGTGTAAATTAGCGGTTGCATTTATTAGCAATATTTGTTTTGCCAAATGCTGAAGTTAGATTGAATATTTAGCTAGCTTGTTATCTTCTTCCTAAACTTACCTTTTTGTTTAATGCTTTCTAGCTAGGTAGTAACTAAGCAGTGTGAAAGCTAATCTATCATTGTTGATTGCAAACTATCTCTGGCAATGGATGAAATAAAATATTTAGAGAAATACTAGAGCTTTGAATCAAAGGTAAACTGTAGGTAGATTCAATTAGTTTTTTTTTAGGGGGGGGGGGGCACTTCAAATGTTTTTTTTTATGTTTACATTCTGATTTGTCTCAAGCAGCTACAGTATACTGTATTTCTTACAGGTTACAAGGTAATAAAAACTACTGAAAGTATCTAACCAGTAAACTATTATGAGAAATGGAGTGTGAAAAGGAAAAAAAGAAAACATTTTAGTGGACATGATATTTTAATAACTATTAATAAACACAAATAATAAATATATGAATAAATTATTATAATATTATAATAAATAAAAAAACATTACAACAATTAACATTTAATAACATTTTAATAAACATTGAATAAACATGTCATGTTTAGTACAAACTGGTATTTTTTTCCTTTTCACACTCCATCAAGTAAGTGATGGTATTGCACCAACCACCCAAAAACTCACAAAGAAGAAGAAAGAGAAGTAATACTCTTACAAAATGCAAGTATTTGCATAAGATTCTGGTGGCTTATATTCTCTGCCAAAGATATTTGCAAAATAAAATTTTTGTGAATAATTGAAAATTTAGAAAAAAAAAAAAGCATATATCAGCTTACAAGTATGAATCAATTCTGAATCATAAACTGATCCATCGATTGAATCAATTGAACTGACCAACAAAATATTGATTACAATGAATAATTAATAAAATCTCACAGCTCTATTTAAGACATATTAATATGTATACAATATTAAAGACAATATTTTAGTAAATTCATAAACAAATAAAGTCATAAATATTTGACATAAATTAAAACTTGGAGGAAATCTGAGTCCTCCAGACCTGCAGCATGAACAATCACAAATGCAAAAATGTCTGTACATGCAACCTGACATGCTAGGTGGTTAAGTTTTATTCGACTTCATTCGCCACAACACATTGTAGCTCACTCAACACCCAGCGTGAACGTTTTGATGTAGCGAGCAATAAAACGCATTCCCGTCATCTGCTCTGCAGCGATGCAACATCAGACACACGCAGGAACATGTCCTAATAAATATCATTACAGACCACAAGTGCGACCCAAACGCCACCTTTTTGTCTCTTCCTCTCATTTACTGCTTTGTTTTCCACATACGTTTTTTCTTGCTTGCTTTTTTTTCTCAATTTTCTATCACTTAACACTTTTTTTTTCTTCTCTCCAGTCACATGGGAGGATTGGCTCCATATTTCAAACTAGAAGGTTCTGAGAACGCGTGTGTTAGAGAACAAATAGCATGTTGACACAAATCACAAATTGTCTGACAGGGAAAAATAAAAAGAATCACTTTCTCCTGAGAAAGTTTCAGAAACTCAGCATAGTGCACAACGACACATTTCAGACACTACAACAGGAATTTTAATATCAATATAAATAATGTAAATATGAATTAGACAAATAAACAGTAATTTAGATGTAGCAAAGTTTGTTGTAATTTAAAAATATATATATTTAAATGTAACACAGTTAACATTCTCAAAGTTTCCTATAATAATTTAACATTAAAAAACATTTTAGAAATTTAAGAGCCTGTCTGTTTGTTGATTTTCCACAGAACAATCTGCTGCATATGGGCAAGTTTGCTGCAAGTTTGTTTTTAACATGAGGTATGCTATAAGAAATTATTTTTATTTATTTAGTTAGTTAGTTATTATTCAATATAATTGTAATAAACATTTGGTTAACCGCTAAAACATCTTTTTGTTTTCTTTACTTTTAGACTTTTATCTAATTGACTTGATTTTTTTACTTCTGTTTTTTTTTAACTGCGCTGTAAGATGTATTGTGATAAGATTTATATCGTTCATGTTCAGCCATGCTTGTGGTTTTGTACAATGTTTCAGGTAGGTGCGTGTATACTCACACGCGCACACACACACACACACAGACACAGACACCTGGTGTGTTGCGTCAGCTGATGGTGCAGTCAAGTGAAATTCCACCAAGGTTATTCGCGTCTCACATTATATGCAAATAACTTGCGTCAGAAAAGTAAACAACAGGGCAGATCCTTCACTGAGACAGATATAGTACGGCAAAAATATGCAAACTGTGTTGATAATTGATCAACTGAGACATGTTGTAGGAGTTTGTAGATAACTTGTGAAAACACTGATATCGTTAATCGTACACACAATAACTTCACATATCTAAAAAAAAACAGTCAGAGTTCTGTAAATCTAATTTCTATATTCTATTTTTTTTTCAATAATTTATGTACAAATAGTTTGTGTAAATATGCATAAATTGTGTATGTTAGGTACATAGCTTTAGTGCAAAGCTAAAGACGTAACCTTGATTGAGTTAACTAAAGGGTTATAGAGGAATATGGGGATTTTATCATATTTATTTATTTATTTGCTTGTTTGTTTGTTTAAGCAACTGTTCATTTTCCGACGAGTCTTAAATAAGAACAAGACAAATAGCAGACATTTTGGACATGGTGGACATTGTTCTGTTCAATTTTCATGTCCATGGGTCAACTTTTGTGTATAACTCATCCATCCTCACTCCCCCACCCCAACCCCCACCCTACCTTCCACTATACTGAATGGTGGGGTACAAATCTGTCCACAATCGTCCAATCAGGACCTGCAATTAGCCAACTGCACATGCACACACGCACACACGCATACACTCAAACACACACACATAGCAAGAGATGCGGGCTCAGAGGCATGTACTGCATGCATGATATCACATACACACACACATTCAGTATTTCAGTAATTTTGTAGATGAACCTACACACACTTACACTGAAACGTTTACAACTTGTGTAGTGCAGCTGCACGGCTGTCAAGGGTGCTGTAGCCGAAAAAACTCAACACCCTGTGACCAATCAGAAGTGAGAATTCTACAGTGATGCTCCACCCACACAGCTAGCTATTGCCACAAATGGCATCATGCAAATTCTCAGAAATCATAAATGTACATAACTTATAGAAATAAATTAAATTGAATTTTGATTTGATGACTAGAATGTACTTGTTTTAATGATCAATATTATTATATGTTATTATTCAATTATTCAAATTGTTACAATTATGATTCAATTTATCAAATAGGGGTGTGGTTATGGGTGGAGTTAATCGTTTTCTATCTTTTCTCACAGATTCAATCTTATTAATCCATGCAATTAGAACCAATCTGATTCTTATATGCTTCATGGTTATCTCTCACATTTCCTTTCCCACAATGCACCTCCTTGGCTTTCCATTGGGAACCTGGAGTGATGCTACAAAAACAGGGGGGAAAAAACACATCCCCAGACATGATCATCACATGCATCCGTGCATCCACACGTAGCCATTTGTCGTCATCTCAGAAGCTTCCCTTTCGAGGTGGTGCTTTAAAAAACTCCATGACATCTTTGAGCAGTCTTCCAATCATCCACCCATCCGCTAAATTTCCCGTTCTTTACCAAGACAGTACCAGTGGATGATGGAAAACTAAACATGCAACTATAAATAATTTTCCTCACAGCATGAGGAGTGGATTTCTATAGAATCTCTAATAGAATTGTTTTCAGGAAGCCCAGAGAGAGTCCTGGGCTCAGTTTGACCCACCAGGGGGCACGTGGGGGGATGGTCGCTGAATGCAACTTCCTGTAAAAGACCACCTCGCTGGTGAGTCCGTCCCACAGCGGGCGTGTTAACTAACGTGGTGAAAAGTTAACAGTTTCCCTTTATGAAGGAAAGGCGAGAGAACGCCAGCGAGCACAGACACGCCAATGTTGGGACTTTTTTAACATTCACAATACAGCTTATTATTCAGATGTTTTTGTCAAATAATGTAAGTGAAATGGAATATAGAGCAAATATTTTTTCCTTATTTGCTGAAATAGAGGAACTGAAACATCAACAGATTTCGGTGTTTGTTTGAGAATGTTAATGAATCCCTAAAGTCAGGGTCTTTAAAACGAGGGCAGGAGGGAAGGAAAGAGATGAGCTGAGGGCCGGGACATCCTGGACATACTGTATATACTTAAAAAATGACAACACTTGGGTGGGGTGGGTGATCTGTCATAAATGTAATATTAGAATACTTTTCTAAGGTACATGATATCTGTTATGATATATTGCTCACCAGTGTATCAGTACTGGGAAAAAAATATGCTTCTGTAAAAACAAAATACACAGATTGAAGCACACTGAATGTGACTTGTGAGTTAAAAACAGTCACAGCGACAATTTTATCAAACTGAATCATTTCCTCTTTCAGAATATACACACATAGTTTGGGGAAACTTTTTGATTTAATATTCAAATATAGTTACAAACTAATGCTACTTCCAAACTGTTCATGTCCAAAATTCTTAGCTCCAATCCAAATTCTAATAAGAGTTTTTGATCATTTTTCATAGCCATATTTCTCAGAACTCTCAGAAAAGTGTGCCATTAGAGTACTAATCATGATATCCATATTATATCATCATACTGCAAAGCATAGTCGAAGGTATTTCCTCTAAACATGTCTTGGAAAACACACAAACACATTTATCATACTGTCGTTATGAGGACCTTCCACTTAAATAATTATTAATGGAGCTGATGAAAGCTGATTCTTACATTTCACACTTAACCTCAGTAACAAAAAGTCAGTTAACCTCAGTAACAAAAAAGTTTCCTTTTGCTTTTTTTACATATAAAAGCTGCAATTTTGTTTTAAAAAAAGGTATTTCCATTGTGGGGACTTAAAAGCTATTTTCCTTGTGGGGACCAGCCAAATGTCCCCACAAGCTCAAACCTGGCAGATACAAATACACTCACACACACATACCCATATTTTACTTATATTTCATCTCTCGCTCAGGCAAGCAAGCGTCAGGTTCTGGTTTAAAGTTCTTGAAAGCCAAATATTTAACGAAAAAATTGAAGAAAGGAAAAGAGGAGGACATGGGTGAGATAGATTGAGAGTGTGGTTTAGAGTGAGAGAGAGAGAAAGAGAATGAGAATGTGAATCCCTAAGACTCCAATCCCATAATTAAAGAGCGTACAAGGTTTCGAGGACAGTGACTCAACTTTAAAACACATTTTAACTCCTGAACCTGGATCAAGTCAAAGAAAGTAGAGCTACTGACAGATTTATAACGCTCTCAGGTTCTGCGCTCATGTTTAATTGCAGGCTCAGGATGTATCATTGAGCAGACAAAGAAAATACCTTAATTAATTTTCAGAGATCAGCACTGCCCTGCTTTCATATCGTGGCTTTTTTCATGGTAGGAATGCTAGCTATTCAGGATCTGACCAATCAGAGAGCAGCAGAGGCCCAGGTGATGATGGGCTTGGGGCTTCTGCTCCGTTAGGAAAAGGATACTTTTCAAAAGCTAAAAGCTTTTTCCCAGCTTTAAAACAAAGGATGGTGGGAGAGAGTGTGTGAGAAAGAGAGAAAGAGAGAACAGAAGTGACTCTTTTTCCTTAACCCTCATCTGTGCTTTCAGGACATTCCACAGTGAGAAATTTGCTTAATGAGAACTGCTTTACAGCCATCTGGACCTTTAGACATGCTCAAGGATGTGCTGGTCACATTTATCATTTTTCTGCAGCAAGAAATATTTTAAAAACAGCTTTATGATCCGTCATTCAAGGCTTTCATGACAAACCTTAATGTTAAAGTAAATTAACTTAAATTTAACTTAACAGTAAATTTAACATTAAATTTAAGTTATTAAGTAACTTTACTGTTTAAGTTACTGTTAAGTAAATTTAAGTTACTGTTAAGTCACTTAAACAGTGAAATTTATATTTCCACATTTTAAGGTTAAAAATGGCCCCAAAAAAGCTTTTGTTTATTCATTTTGAAAGAATAGCATAGAAAATAATATTAGTTTTGTATTTTTCACTATTTTAATATTTTCAATACATGATCCACTAAGGAATTATTTCCATTTTTAACTGTTAGAAAAAATATTTAACAGTTCCTATTGCATCAAAAACAGAAATGTTTACAGAACCATTAACCCTAAAATTAAATAAACATTGCAATGTTTTTTGCTTTAAATGCAAGCCTGCAAATGCTTTGTCTGGGAGCAAAGTTGAATTTTTGGTTTTTAATAGCATTCATTTAAATGTGTTTTAATAGTGAATATTTCATCAATGCAGCTGATCTTGCTTATTGGTTTGTAATTTATTTTATAGTTTAATTCATTAATACATTTACTGCACTTAAAACAATAAATAAAAATAAAAACAATCATGTACACTAATTTTTTATCAAACCAGCATAATTTAGAATTTTAGCAGCACATTTATTAATCAGTAGACACACAAATATATTGAAAACAGTTTTTTTCACCACTGGAAATAAACATAAAGTTTTAAAAAGGAAATTCATATTTTAATATTTAATGTTGGTGTTTCAGCACTATTTTAGCTATCTTTAACAAATACAAATTACATATCATGTAATACATATCATGTAATATTGATCATGATATGTAATTTGCACAATAAAGTCTGAATTTTTCTCAGATCTTATATTTTTCACTAAAGCACATGTTCAGATGGCACACTGACAGAATTGGTCTGATGTCAGGTTATACACAAGCTTGTAGAATCCAGACCAAATCAATTTTCCTTAAAGCAAAAGTAATGAATAAATTTGTGCAAACATTTCTAAGATTAATTTTAACTCAGGTTTATAATATATTTTTTATTTAGAAATTATATATAAAATTTTAAAAAAGAATACAGATTATAAGCATTGTATCTATGTACAGATAAATATTACAATAGTGGATTATATCTTGGAAATAAAAAATATGAATATAAAAAATGAAAAAGATGACATCAGGTTTCTAACCATGTATTTTTCCTGTTATATTTAGTGCTTGGGTAAAGAAACACCATTTAAAAAAATAACATTATATGGTAACAGATATTATCTACTATACAAAATATTAGTGGTACTATTATTATTGTGAAAGAAAAGATGGTATTGTGCAATCTCTAATAAATAACTAAGAACAATTGTTTTTCAGGTGCTGTATTTCTAAATACAAACACATACTGGGTTACACTACAGATGTTCAGTCACGGCTTTCTGATTCCTTTGCATCTGCTTGTAGAGGATGTACACACATACACACTGAGACTCACACAAACTGACACACATTCAGTAGTTTTTGGCCCTGACAGCATGAGTTTTGGTGTTTGGTGGCCTTGTTTTTGGGGGAGGAACCTGTTGATTGCTCCAGATGGCAGCTGTCATGGCTCTATTTGTTAACTCAGGAGAGACATGCAGAGAGAAAACCTTCCTCTGCTCAAATAAACAAACACAGGAGGCCAAGGTGGCCGGGATCTCCAGCCAGGAGCCTTAACCAGGGCTCTTCTCTCTTTCTGTCCTTCTGCTTCTTTCCAGAGACCAAGGAGTTCTGCGAGAGAGACTCTAAAATATCTTGCATCCATGTTCATTTCATTCTGTAAAAATACATTGGATCAATTTGTTTAATTTATTTTACTGTTGATTAATTGCAATTCTCTCTGGCCTAAACAATAAAGTAGTAAAATAATTATGTATCGGTCTTATGCATTTAAATTACCAAAACATGAATGGCTAGTAAAAAAAAAAAAAAGAAGGTGTTTATGCAGTTCAGTGACATAAATTATATTTCACAGAAATACCCTAAAACTGGTTGTGTGAAGTGGATCTGATTTTATTTCTATCAGTTAAGTTGAATGATAAAATATTTTTGTACCACACAATATACAATTATGTGAAGTGATTTGAATTTTCCTAAACACACAGAGAAAAAAATAGAGCTTCTCTAATTTTAACAAACAAATAAAACAAACAAATGTCAACGTTATTAAATGTTATTTAAAACGCCAAATTTAGTCTGATATTAAATATTATGCAAATACAACTTGGGAAAGATTTATATAACATTTTAATCTAATCTTATAAAATAGGAATATATAATAAAAAAATATTTTTTATATATGAATAAAATATGTTAAAACCAGCTCTACAAACCAGGAAAATCTTACTGACCTTCAGAGTGAAGCCCAAAACTAATCATTTATTCTGCGTGTCATCGGGGTGTGTATTAAGTTCAGGGTAAATGTGTGAGTGTAGATGGACACTGGGGGATAAAAACATTTTCACACTCATTGTGCAAGAGCTTCATTGTGTTTGGTTGTCCCGAACTCAAATGACCAAAATAACAGTAATAATAAAAATAAAATGTTCAGTTCAACAAGAAAACGGATTTTTTCTTTTCGAGCCAAATCGGAAGTGTGTTTACTGTAAATGTTTCCCCATGTCGTGTCCTTGTTTATTGTCATATTTTTCCCGTTTCTCACAGACACAAATCCCCAGAAGAGTCGCAAAAAGTTTCTCTCATTGTTTCACACTAAAAACAGTTATTACGTTTAAACTAAACCATAAATCACAACGTACGGACTGTGCATTCGACTATCGTTATTCCTGTCCTAATAATCTTTACCGTTCTTATTGTAATATCTTTAGAATTAATACTGTCATTAACCATGTAAATATCCACGCACTGCATTAAATCCATTAAAAATAGTTAAACGTTATGCATTTTAAGTTAGTGCTGCACATTGCAATAAATTTACGTTTATTTTTAGTAAGTTAAATAACACATTTTGTTCTTCCCTCTAAATCAATTAAATAATTTAACGATGGAATTTCAGATAAAAAAAATATATGGTACCGTTTAGACATATCTCAACTAATATAACCATTTAGGGTAAAATAATCTTTAAAAAAAAAAAAAAAAAAACATCAGTCAGTCCAGGTTTTCTCCCCCTCTACATGAAATCAATAAGGGTGGGGTGCTATGGGAAGCCAAATAGTTCCTAGTCATCCAAAATCCCGATTAAGCAAAATTATGCAAACAGTCAAAACAGTCAGATATGACTCCAGGGTTTAACTTTATCTTGGTAGGTTGCGGGAAAGCCTATGCGAAAAACATACCAGAAGTGAAGAGCAACGTAAGGATCGTCCACTTCAATTTCTTTGAATCTAAAAGTCACTAATAATTTATACTTTATATTTATTTTTTTAAAAGACCAATATTAACTTACAAATGCCACAGCTTTTGTTTTTGGGAAGTTTTTTTTGTTTTGAGTTTTTTTTTGTTTTGAGTCTTTTAGACTCATAGTTTTAGGATTAAAATGTATGCACCAAAATGTGATGCTATTACAATTACTATTTGTTTTATTATGATTAATAGTAGTAGTAGTAGTAATAGTAGTAGTAGTAGTAGTAGTAGTGTTGTTGTTGTTGTTAAGATTGTAATAGGTCCTTGTTGAAGTATGTCTAAAAGTGACAAGTACAAAGAATTTTCTGATTTTCAGCATGGGCAGATATTTTGGTCAGTCTGAAGGTGTGCTGTCAAATTGACAAAAGCTAGGCTTTTTTCAAGCTGAATTCAAAGAAAAGTTATGCAACACTTAAAAGTATAAAACATCAACAGATGGTGCATATTTGTTTTTGCATGTCAGTGTAAATGTATAGATTTTCATTTACAAGTATCCTACTCATATAAATTTATGAATTAAGAAAAAAAAAGTCAAAATTCAAATGAAAGTTTTTGTTTAGCTCTTTTTTTATTAGTCTTCTCATATGGTGCTGGACACCTCTTAAGTTGCTTGTCACTGAATGCTAAACATTTTAATAGGGTTTGTGGACCTTTTGGCTTTCCATAAAACACCGCTGGGAGCTGCTGCTCAGCAAAACCCGGACTGTCAGCGGTCAACTGCTCCCTTCCTGAGACTCTTATTCCGGGGATTTGGGCTAATATTTAGATAGGATAGAGTTTTATATACGCGGTCCTCATTGCCTCTCTCTCTCTCTCTCTCTCTCTCTCTCTCACACACACACACACACACACACACACATTGATATATGGATACTGAAATCACCTCCGCGTGCTCCTCTGACAGTGAGTGATTTATTATCTGCTAATTGATCTCACACTCTCATTAGCACCTGACTGTTTTCTCGCCCTCTCCGGGATTTGCTCGAAACCTTAGGGGAAAAAAAGAACAAAATAGAAATGTTCAGTAAAGACAGCAGCACTAGAGCTGGGTGAAGTGATACATAAAATATTTGCATGCATAAAAATCTTTAAATAGGGCAAAACATATTTGAAAATCAGTATTTAATAATCATTCTAAAAGACGGAGAAAGGAGATGTTTAATCAAAATTTTCGATATGTATAATGATATTTAATTTAGTTCTATATACATTTCTGTTATTATTTTATTTAATTAATAAATTCGGCTAATGTCAATAATAATAATAATAATAATAATAATAATAATAATCATAATAATAATAATAATAATAATAATAATAATTTTGTTACAAATAGTTATTATTATTGTTGTTATTTTTTTGTTGTCGTTGTCGTGATCTGAATTATTATTATTATTATTTTATTTTATTATTAAGTAACCCACTGAGGTGAAGTCAAGTCCAATGTGTGACAGGCAGAGGCAGTGAAAATACACACACAAACACACATACACACAACGCTTATATAGTATTTTATAAGTTACATTGATAGATATAGTTGTTGTTTTTTTTTTTCAATTATAGGCCAAAATTTCCAAAATACTCTTTTTGAATATTTGTTCTTTTTAGTCTGATTAAATCTAAAAATCGATAAAAGATACCAACATGGCAACCTCACAATGCAGCCATTTTATTTCACCATCACTATTTTGTTAAATTTTGCAAATCAAAGTAAAAATGTCAAAAGCAAAAACATTTTAAGGTCAGTTTTAAATTGTGCCATCGGTATCAGTATAAGTGGAAATATGGAGAAATTAAAATGTGATTACTGGCACTTTATGAAATCTAAACGAAAATAACAACAACAACAACAACAACAACAATAATAATAATAATAATAATAATAATAATAATAATAATAATAATAATAATTGTCAACAGGTCACCAAAAACGTTTCGCTATTCAAAACACATAAAGAGCATATGTAGATATTACTGAAATGAGACATTTCTATAAAGCTATAAAAGAATGTTTTAAAATTCTGGATTTATAGAGGAAGTCCCAATAGTCTCTAAACACAAGGTTAAGGAACACAATTAAGCATTTATACAAATCAGATGTGTTCACACGAGTTCATTATGAGATAATTCCGCGGGCGGTTAAAAAGAAATAGTAATTACGAAAAGGTGGTTTTGTATAGAAATTTAGATTTATAACTAAATATATTAACTAATTAATTAAAAAGTGTTCATTTCCATTATGCATGGAGACTTTTGGGTTATACACCCTGTGACAAAAGAAAAAAAAAGCTTTAAAAGCTGTGCTAAACATATTGAGAAAAATAACAAAATCAGTTTTGAGTAAGTGAGCTTTTCATCCTTCCCCGTGACACACAAAAGTAGACAAAATGATGTACACAGTGGCTGAAAATTAGAAACGGTATGTGCGTCATCTTCCCCTCAAACTGTATAAATATGTGGAGTAAAAAATCTTGAAAAACAAAATGGCTGCGTATCCTGTAACACTGTACTATAAGACTATAATGTGTGTGTGTGTGTGTGTGTGTGTGTGTGTGTGTGTGTGTGTGTGTGTGTGTGTGTGTGTGTATTATATAAATTATACACTTTTCCGCAGTTAGAACGACTCAGGAAGCAAAATAATGTAGCTGCGCGCCCAACATAGAGCTCTTAATGAATGATCAGATTAACCCAAAAAAATTGAGTGACCCAGTTCCTGGCATGTGTACATTAGATCAGATATTGATCAGACGGTGTGCAGGAGTGTAAGTGTGGGCCTTTAAAATGCGCTAAATCTTAATTTAAAAATTTTTTTTAAAAACATCCACTATTTAAAAATAAGATGATAAATCTCATAATGCATAATGACGTCAGACATGTATAATTCGATATGAGCACCATGTAGTAAGAGTTTCTGCTTAATTTCTGAACCGCAAGAAAAAGTTTTTATTACGTTAAAAAATACAAAAATCTAAGAGGTCAGAGGTAATCGGTCTCGTGTTTGATACGAATTTGTAGAGAATGGCTGTCGATCTGCGCTTTCAGTTCTTATTGCTTTTCAGTTCTTTTGATTATGTTTCATTAGGCTAAATAGTGTTATAAAATTCCAGTCCTGCAGTCGTCTTTGATTAAAAATTATGCTAAACACAATATTGCATAGCTTCACACCTAAATGAATTCCTTTCTTGCTCTTAGGCGCGCGCTCGTGTGTGTTTAACGAAGCTCTGTATTTTGTCTGTTATCACCTTTGTGTTTACAAAAGAGCTTCCGACTTGGCAATGATGAAGCGAATCAGATAAAGACGAGAGAAAGGGAGTGTGTGTGTGTGAGAGAGAGAGAGAGAGAGAGACATGATCTGGTTCTCCGGAATTGCGCTGCTCAGAAAATAAGGATCATGACATCAATAAATTCTGTTATAATCAATACATTTAAATAATATATTTAACCAAAATACAGGCGGTACTCTTACTATTCTTATTAATAGTATAATATAATTGTTTATTAAAGATGCTTATAATTACATAAAATAAAAGACAACGATGTCAGCACAAGGAAACAAAAAATAAAATCGACGAGAAAACAAAGAGGAAGTAAGTAAAATTAATGAATATGTAAATAAATAAATAAATAAATTGATACAGCTTTTTAAAGTTAAGAAATAAAGCACAAACAATTGCAGAGAATACAATTTCATTATTTTTCAGTCAGTGATTCAATACAATGATATTATTTTATATATTTATTTATTTTATTGGTTATATTTTCTATTATTTAAATCCCAAAAGGTTTATTAACGACCGTCTCTCTCTTTCTCTCTCTCCTTTAAAAACAACAGCAGCTCATGGCACGGGTTTATTTAGTATTTCTGGAGAGGGGGAGATGCTGATAAAGCCCGCAGTGCGTTAAGCTGTAAGGGAAACAGTGTCTCATCCTATCAGAGTCATGCTGCTTTTCAGCACTGAGGCCAGGTGGAAAGGAAAGTAGAGGAGAGGAGAGCCAAATCCTGTGCCTATCGCAGCAGCTCGAGCAAAACACACCGACTTTTAGTTGTCATTCATTAATGATGGAGCTCGAGAAGGCGATAAGCAGCTACAGTAGAGCGGATTAGAAAAGGGGTCAAGTAGCAAGGCCAAAGAACATCAGCTTCAAGTACAATGTCTCAGCCTTGTTTCACTTCTGCTCATCATGTCATGATTCTTGTTTTGCATTTGCGAAAATAGTATTTATTCCTTTTCTTACTGTCCATGTCCCATATGTCCTAAATGCTGGAAGTTCTGCTTTTTGCGTTGCATGCAATTAACAGGCTGTGCACATAATGTAAACGTCATACATGTATTATTCTTTTTAAATTGACCGTTTTTGTTGTTTGTTTAATGCGTTTTATTGTCTAAGACAATATAAACGTAATGAAGTCAAGTCTAGCACATCCAGGGAAACGGTTTGAATAAAATTGTGTCACCTAATATTTTAATAATTGTTGTTGTTGATGTTGTTGCTGTTGTTGTTTATTTTGGTTTGGTTTTTGCTTGTTTGTTTTTTGGCCAACTAACTACACGTAATATTAATTAAACATTTCATTCAACTTTAAATGCATTTCTTTATTTTATTTCATATATATTATAAATATATGCATTTTAATTTCATTATATTATTGTTATTATTATTACTAAAGGACGCTGCATATACTTCCGTGTACTTCTGATTACTTACCAAATGGTTCAATAATCACATGCACAAGATGTCATATCTAAAATATACAATATGACAGGTTTGTCAGGTCGAGCATTAATCCTTTTTGAGCTGAATTATTCACCGCATTGATGAGTACATCTTCTGAATTCCATTTAAAAAGTGCAATCATTAATATTTCATCATTAATGATTAATAATTTACAGTACAACTGCAGCCTTACCATTCACACTGACACACTGCTGTTCAAATTAAACATCCCTGTGCAAAAGCATGTAGTGTCTTTTTTTTTTTTTACTTTCTTTGGTAGGCGTGGAGCTTTCAGTCTCACACACACACACACACACACACACACTGTCTGCAATAGTTTCTCCTGCAGGCACACATCGAGCCAGGACTGTTCCACGGTGGGGGTAAGTTCTCCTTTAAAAAACAGAAAGAAAACGCTCATATTTTTCTTCGTCGGGATGAGAAATGTTGTTTTCATATACGACAGGAGACATGTCGGGACACAATCTTTTAATCGGAGTGTTTAAAACAAGTCGAGCTGACAAGCAGACCATGTGTGGCTGAACTGGAAATGGCTTGGCTTTGAACAAAAAAGAAAGAAAGAAAGAAACGACGATACCGCTAACGAAACAGCGAAACTATCTTTCTTCTGTTGATCTTCCTGTAGTCTGGACTGGAAACGAGGGAACACTGGAAATAGCGGGATCTTGGAAAAACTTCGGTCTTATACCATAGACCTGTATGATTTGTCTGTCTCCTATGGACGAAGGCAGTCCTCTTTCTCCAAAAGCAAATGCTTTCAGTATCGACTCTCTGATTTCAGCAGTAGGAAACGCGACTTTTGACAAACACGGATCCTTTACTACCATGCACTACAGCACCGTGACCAGGGAAATGGAAGGTAAGCGAGAAAGAGAGGGGCATACACACATAAATAATAAACTTATTGCTCTGCGATTTTTTGCTTTATTAGCGATGGCGGTTCGCGCACACGCTCGCGCCCGTCGCTTAGACGTTTGCTCATTTACTGCTGCACAGTGCAGCATGCACGTGCAGATAAAACAGCAGTAAGGTCGGTAAGAGCAAACAGAGTGATCATTTAAATGTATTCTGAAATGCGTGGAAGCAGAAAGCAGGAATGTGTAGAAAAAAAGCGTGGGTGCAAAGGCATGCAAAAAAGAACAGAAAGTGATTGTTACAAAATGACATGCAAAAGTTAGCAGATAATGCTGAATAAACATTATAAATTAAATTACTAAGCAGTAATAAATGGTATATTGTATGATAATGGTATAATGTTATGACAGTTAGGCCTAGTCTTCAAGCGTGTTGCAAATTGTATGTATTCTATTTTTTATGGATAAACCCAAAGTGGCCTCAAATCAAATTCAGTGGTATGATTAAATAATATATATTGGGATTGTATTTAAAATATTTTTTTATTGAAAATATTTTCACTAATTTTGAACGAACTCTAAATTGTAATATTTATGTGCAATTAAATATCTGAAGTTGGAAAAAGGTATTTCAAGAAAGCAAATGGGATTTTGAAATGTAAGCCATAATAGCCGTTTTGTTTGCAAGTTTAATGTCTAAATTAAATATGTTCATCATTTGCATTTAACTTGCTATAAACTAAGCGAAACAGGGCGATAAAATGCACGATTCATGAACATGCTATTTCAAGTATATTACAAGTAAATAGAACAAACATATTGGGTCAATCAGTGACAGTCAGGGAAATAGAGGTAAAGGAGAAGATAGTGTACCTGCGGTGCCTTATCTAAATACAAACAAGAACCGGGGATTTGCGTGCGTGTGTGCGTGTGTGTGTTTGTGTGTGTGTGCGTGCGTGCGTGCGTGCGAGCGTGTGTGGTGAAGGGGAGGCCCTATGGGAAGAAGATAAGAGAGAAGTAAGTCTGGATTTCGCATTAGCATACAGGCAGGAGAAGAGAGAGGTAGATTGGAGAAGTCGCAGAGAGAAAAACACAACAACAGCGCGAGTTCTTAACTCGTGATCATCGACACGACGCGTTCCTACGACAAACTGGATGGCTTTATATGATAAACTCAATATATTTCCCGCTGGTCTGATCATTTCACACTGTTAGAAAGGAGAGAATTGTTTTTGTCGCGTCGGGAAATATATATTTACGCATTTGATTATTTTTCTTAAATCATTTTATTTTACTAGATTTTCTTTTCTTTTTTTTGCGGATTTTATGCATTTTCATCAATGCCAAAAAACTATTTGACATATTTTTTTCGAACCTGGACTGTGTAAAATATCCGAGTGTGTTTTTGTCTTTGCGTTTGCCTCTGAAACCCTACAGAGCACTGCTCAGGAAAAAAAAATAACTTTTTTGTTTTTAATTTTGTGCTGCTTTCTGCGTTTTTGGGAATGATTTCAGCCATCTCGAGCCCGTGGCTGACGCAGCTCTCCCATTTTTGCGATGTTGCAGCCTTCACCACTAGCAGCCTGAACAGCCTGAACGCACCGGGCAGCTACCATCCTCATCCTCCCCACCCTCATTCCCACCATCCTCATCCTCACCACCTCTCTCCGTCACCCGGGGATCCTTACAGCAGCCAGCATGAAGGCCACTTCGAGTCGTGTCCTTCTGCCCCACAGGCCGCATGTTACCCGCCGTACTCGGGCTCCGAGACAGCACAGGGCGACCCGAGCACCACCAGCTGCTCATCTTCTTCGTCATCTTCGTCTTCTTCCTCTTCATCATCGACGCCGAATAAGTCTCTGGTCAAGAAGAACCCCAAAGTGGCCAACATCAGCGTGCAATTGGAGATGAAGGCGCTTTGGGACGAGTTTAATCAACTCGGAACCGAAATGATCGTCACCAAGGCTGGGAGGTTAGTGTCCAACAGCTGGCCTTTTAGTTCAAACGATTCCCCCATAAAAAAAGTATTTAAAAAACTAAATTGTAAATTATTATTGAAAACTTTTCCTGGATGGGCCGCAGGCCTGTTACTGAGAGGTTAACATTTGCATGATTGATTAAGCGTTCAGTTAGCACGTCTAAAGTGTCGAAATGCCGATTTAACACCTGTCTTATTTCGAAACAATGAACTGAATTATCACCTGCAATGTTAAATTAACACTTTTTGCGCTGTTCATCTGCAAGCAGTTGTAGAGTTATAGCCTCGAACACTGAACCCATATTCATTACTAAAAATAACTCAATTAACTCTAAAAACTAAAATGCAAGAAAATGTTCAGTTAACTACTACAGTTATACACTGAGGCAGTTATTATCTGATAGCACTATCACGATGGTCTTTAATACTGGAGTATTTATTCCTTCTAAATGCAAAAACAATAGCAGTATTAAATATTTATATTACTACAATGAAATATTTATAAAACATTAATAGTAGAGTAATCCAGTAGAATACGGCTACAATAGAGCATGTACGGCTACAATAGAGAAGGTATTAACTCCTAATATTAATACAGCAGAGTTTTTAAAAACTTTATTAATTATTAATACTAGAAGTGTGGTACAGTACGGCATTTATAAATTCTTAATACTTATGCAGTACTTATTCAATGAAGTATTTATTACCATGTAGTACCACGGGTAAACTAGAGTAATATTAACTATTAATACTTGTAATGTCGTACTTTGAAGAGCTTATTAACTATTAATACTTGAACATTGGTACAGTGAAGTATTCTTGCATTGAAAATAAGTTTTGTTAAAACTATTTTTCATTTGTACCGCTAAAACAGTTTTTAAACTATAACTATTTGAAACTGAAGTTAATTATTAAGACTTTATATATAACGATATTAAGGAATGTGTTTATCACTAGTAAAAATCACTAGTAAACTATTTTTCCTGTATATGCTGCAATATAATAAACCCTGAGCTAAAGTCTTTAATATTTACCACTATTTTGCCAGCAGTGCACAAGCTTTCAATACTATTATTGTAGTTCTACTACAAGCTTGCAATACTATTGTTGTAGTGTGTGTGTGTGTGTGTGTGTGTGTGTGTGTGTGTGTGTGTGTGTGTGTGTGTGTGTGTGTGTACATCCTGCGATTAGAGGGCATAGAGCGTATAATAGTGTTTTATACACTGTTAGGGTATTCAAATGATGTTTATCCCAAAATAATAATAAAAAAAACTTAAAAGCGACAAATCATGACGAATAATTCACGACTTAATGCTAACAGCTAAATCATGGTTAAAATTTACATTTATATTCATACAATGTTACAAACATTACAAAATATACATTTTAAATGCATTCTATTATATTATTGTGGTGTTATAATAGTTTAGCACGGCATTACATAAGATAACTAATAATACAAATAAAGGCTCGGATTTATTCTGATGTAATGGGTGCAAACAAATAACATGTGTAGAGCAATGACTTTTTTTATGAATTCTAATTTGCAATGTACGCCACAACAATTCAGCTGCTTATATAATAATAATAATAATAATAATAATAATAATAATAATGCTAGAAAAATAGATTTTGATGTGTAACAAAAAAAAAACTTTTCAATGTTTTTTTGTAAGTATTCAGTTAATTATATTATTACTTGGTCGGATAACTGGGAAAAATATACTACACCAAATGTCATTAATATTCATGTTGATAATTTTAATGATCTTTTATGATAATTTTAATTTTGCCTTTAGGACTGTTTATCACTGTTTATCAAATAATTAAAATCATTTTTACTATTTGCTGTTTTACTATCTTGATATTTAAAACGAAAACTACATGTTATAAAGTATGTGGAATGATTTACCATACATGATGATGATTATGATGATGAATGCACTGTTACTCACGGGGCTTTGTCGTTGAAAATTTTTATTTTCACGTTTATATGGAAGATTAAAGCATAATGTGAGTTACAGGGCAACAGGTATAATAATTGCATTGGGTATTACATTCCATTAACCAGGAGGGTCAGGACAGTAATGCTTAAAATATGATAAAACGAGTCTCAGTTCGTGGGTAAACACAGCCCGTAATCATGGTTGAATTTATATCGAATTTATTTAGACATAGAAAATTTTTGTTTCAGGCCAGCTCTGATTCTGGCTATACGGTATGATTATTACCTGCAACATTTACGGAATTTGCACTATAGCTCTTCATTTTACATGTAGGAAATGCCTAGAAGCACAGATGAGTATAAGAAGAGAGACAGACGTTTTATTAACGTTGCAGTGGGATTATTTTGCATGATTGTTCAGTGTGTGTAGGGTAATCAGTCACTCAGAAAACTTTCCCAACATCAGATCCTCGAGAAAGCACTTTCAGAGCTACTTTAGCCTCACCTGAGCACAACTGCACCTCTAAATACACTCTGATGTTAATGGAGCGACGAGCTGGAGGATCACTTTCACTCCCAAACAGCAGATGGAAAAACCTATAGACCACGTTTGTTGGGAAGGAAAGGGAGGGAGAGTGTAAGATTCAAAAGGGGAAAGAAATAGCGCAAAATCAAATACTTAATAAACCAGGTTAAAACATGCTAAAAACGACTCAAATAATGTTAAGATAAAAAATATATATATCAGGTATTGTATGTCAGGTATTGTTTCATTCAAATATCAAGTCGAAATTAAATATTACAATATCTAGATACATAATATAATAGATAGGAAATATAGATACATAATTCCGTCCCACAGCTTTTTGGGCAATTTTTTGTTTGCACGTTTTACAAATTTTGAAAATTGGGAAATAAAGTTTATACACCCAAAGTTAACAATAGCTAATAAAAAACTTTATTTATTTATTTATTTATTTATTTATTTATTTGATATTAAATAATCCTTAGAGAGAAAATAAATGAAAAAGATAAGAGGTGTGTCTATCCTTATTACTGGTTTTCTAAATTTAACCAGCAATTAAAATGGCCTTATTGTTTTTTTTATATATATATATTCTGACGAAATGGTGTTTACTTTCCAGACGAATGTTTCCTACTTTCCAAGTGAAAATATTTGGGATGGACCCCATGGCTGACTACATGCTTTTAATGGATTTCCTACCAGTTGACGATAAACGCTATCGGTAAGTAAGCTGCCCAACAACAACAAAGCGTTCTTTAAAAAAGAAAAATCGGCAAAAAACTGAATATTGCTTAAAAAATAAAACTTTAAATTTATGTAATGCATAACTATGTAACGAATAAGTGTGTGCAGTTCATTTTAATTTTGATGTCGAGCAACAATATTCAGGGCTAAGATAAATTTTTGCGGATGTGGACAACACCAAAAACAATAAGGAAAAATAAAGTCACAATTTATATATATTTTTAGCCATGCCAGTTTTATTAGATCTAACGTGTCTAGGAAGACCTACGTGTTTAAGAGTGTAGTTTTTTTATCTGCACGCTTCCACATTCTGCTGATGTGATTTAATTTATACTATTGTCTGTATAATTACTACTTATATCACTACTGAATAAAATACGATGTTGCATACTGTTCTATTAATAAAGCACGTTTATATGGAATATTAAAGTGTCCACATAATCAGTCGATCCTGAGTGTCGGATCTTCACCGAATGATTAAAGAACACGACAAAGCATGAAGCTGTTTTTCACAAGCTATTGGGTGGCATTTCTTTTCTGATAAATATTTGGCTCGTTTTTGCCCAACCGTGCAATGATAAATAAACAATATAGGCTGTGGTGCAACAGCAATAGCTAAGTGATTCATCTAGTCACAATAAACGTTATTAGTTCTCAAATAATATTAGTTCACAAATAATATGGAAAGAAAATGATAAACAAAAAGATTGAAAATTTACAGAATGAGACAAAATTCTTTGCTTGATTTCAGATATTCATTACACAAAATCTATCCTATGCGCAAAAATACGCGAATTTGTCGTGCAACAACCTGAACGCTTTTATTAAGTTATTTTTAACGATTTGATTGTACACATTCAAACATTTTCAGTAAAAGAATGTATGTTTATTCTGTAGAAACCAGATAGAATTTTAGGATATATTAAAATTAAAAGTTTAATATTGTTTTAATAGCTGTTACATACAGTGTGTATATGTGATTCCATAGCTATACAAGACTCAGCATTTTAAACAGAATGTATAAACACGTGCGCATCACATAATTCACATAATCCCCCCCCCCCTCTCTCTCTCTCTCTCTCTTTAAGCTATGCGTTTCACAGCTCGTCGTGGCTGGTAGCGGGTAAAGCTGATCCTGCGACACCGGGCAGGGTTCACTATCACCCCGATTCTCCCGCTAAAGGAGCTCAGTGGATGAAACAAATCGTCTCATTCGACAAACTTAAACTCACCAACAATCTACTGGATGATAACGGACATGTGAGAATTTTCATAAATCATAAATGTGAAATAAACCTTCACTAGTCTAAATATAGGCGATATGATAAGCTTAGGCTTTCATATTAAGAACTGCTTTATAATACAGAATTTAAAAAAAATAGAGAGCGAAATATTTATAATGTATATTAGTGTAGGTAATTCATCTTTATAGCTAGTATAGTTTTAGGGACATGGATTGTACATAATCAGGGTGTCTATGCGTTCCCTTTAGTGATTAGTGATTGGTTGATTGACTCAATATCATAATGAAAAATTGATTAAGTTATTGTCGGGAAATGCCAGCGCAGTAGGCATTAAATGTATTATTATTATTAGTGGTGGTAGTAGTAGAATAGTTTTTTTGTCTCCGTTATTATTTATTTATTTGTTTGTTTTTATTGGGTGATTGACTAATTAATATAATCATAAATAAATAATATAATTAAAACGTAGCATTCACGTTTTAATTATATTATTATTAGTAGTAGTAGCAGTAGTAGTAGTAGTAGTTAATGTTTTTTTTCCTGAGCGGTTTGAAAAATATACGCGTTTTTTTTTTTTTTTTTTTTTAAGATGTATTTATAAGCCGATTTTTATTTAATTTTTTTTTCTTACAATGCACTCTTGTTGTCCGTTCTTGCAGATCATCCTGAACTCCATGCACAGGTATCAGCCCAGGTTTCATGTCGTCTACGTGGACCCCCGCAAGGACAGTGAGAAATACGCGGAGGAAAACTACAAGACGTTTGTTTTCGAAGAGACACGATTCACAGCCGTCACAGCCTACCAGAACCACAGGGTTGGAATACTCTCAATCACTACTGATTTATCACCATTTCCTACTAGGACGCCTGGATTACAAGCAGGGGTCTTGTGTTGCAGGGCGAGTAAACTGAAATGCTGGTTTATTTGTTTTGCTCAAAAAGAACCACAGTTCAATCTACAACTCAGGGCTTATGGCGGCTTTTAGGCCTCAAGGATACCATTTCTGTGGCGAGGAGTGCTTCTGAAATTGGCTTTCTGCTAAATTCATATTGCGGAAGTCAACACGTGAAAACGTGTAGGAATTACTCATAAATGAATGGGATAGACTTTTAGAAGAGTTGCTGGTTCAACAAATGGAGTTGGTATACAAATAAAATTAATAAAAAATGTTTGGGAATAAGCAAGATTAGAGAAAAACTGTTGTATTTTATAGTATTTTGTTGAAGACATACATTAACTTGAAATTATTGTGCAGGTAGCTATAAAAAAATATATTTTAAAAGTGACCTGATTTAGAGAATACAATACACTTGTATATTTAAATCAATAAACAGCTAATGCATACATGCGGTTTTTAAGCTATGTTAATTATTTCTGAAAACCAAGTAAAAGTAAACGTGATAGACTATGAACTATGAAAATAGTTTTTTTTTTTAATAAAAAAAAAATTAAATCTCTGGCGCAGATGTATAGCGCGTGTAATGAATGAAGGGGTTTTCCCTCTCAGCACTGTCATATCAGTGATGTTAGTGCGCAGCTGGTATGTGTGCTGCCCCTTTCTTTTCGTCTCTCTCTCTCTCTCTCTCTCTCTCTCTCTCTCTCTCTCTTCCTGCTCTGTCTTCTATCAGTTTGACCTCGCGCTCTTTTAACATAGTAGTCTGTCTGGAATGTCTCGACCGCACATCTACCGCTAATAATTAACCACTAACATGCTTAGTGTAACTAAAGAGTTGAAAATGTTAAATATGTCAAAAATATATTATAGGGCGAAAACCATACAAGACTTGGAAGACTTGGAAAGTTGTGTTTGGAAAGTTGTGTTTATTAAACAAAACAAAACAAATCGGAGAGAAGAAAATACGAAAAATTATATTTAGTCTAGGGAATGAAATGATCTCTTATTTTGTTAGGAAAATTTTTTTTGTGTGCTGGCAGATTAAAAGATGAAAAGTACATTATGTAGGCTGTAATATAGCATGGTTTAGGATACTCAATAAACAATGAAGACTTTTGAAACATAAGATGGATTACTATCTCCATTCATTTAAAATTTACATAGAAATGTTAAAACTAATTTATGCATCAAGCTGCTCCTTTTACTATTACTAACAACAACGATTTACTATGTAACTACAATTTTTACTTTTTTATTCGACAGATTACTCAACTAAAAATCGCCAGTAATCCATTTGCAAAGGGATTTCGAGACTGTGATCCTGAAGACTGGTGAGTATTGACAATTACTGGTGAATAACCAAATTCTTTATAGATATCTTTTAAATATATACATTTCTGTATCTATATAGTAGACTAACATTTATTTAGGATGATTTAAAACTTGCAAAACTTCTAAAACTGCAACAAGAAGGTTATTTTACTAGCGACATATTGCAAAGAATCTGAATACTGGGGAAGAGTCACCATCACCCAGTATAATAATATTTAACTTTAGTCTAAATTTGGAACATATAAATAGGTGTACAGTTATAAAGACACAACCCCCCCCCCCCCCCACACACACACACACATTTTTTTTGTGATATGTTGTGATTATGCCACTGACTGCTTTGTGTTCATTTTCAGGCCCAGGAATCACAGGCCAGGCTCACTGCCAATAATCAGTGCTTTTGCTCGAACAAGGAACCCAATGTCTTCTCCCCCGCAGCAGAATGGTACAGAGAAAGGTAGCTATGAACTATTTGAACTTTTTCAAATGAGTTTACAGTTAGGATTTTTTTTAAGTAGATCAAGATAAAATGCTTGATCTGTGCAAATTTCATGATCAACCCTGCTACGCTACAGTGCAATTTCTAAATCTTGCTATTTTTGCTATGTCGTTTACATCTGCTAGAACTTTAGGTATTTAAATGCTATTTGAATACAAGCATACCTCCTGTAAATACATGCTGTAGCAATAATCGACACCACTGCCCCTGAAAAGCCATTACACTGATTTGGCACCAGAGTAGACCAGCATCAGACAGAGTGGTGACATTTTATTTCTGAAAAATACATTCCACCAGGCCGAACACTTAATATTTTCAGTTGGCAGATTGCAGACCTCAATACACAGAAGTTTGAACAGCTGCATGCCCAGAGGACATACGCCGCACAGACCAAAAACATCCTCCCTGCCATTTTTCCCCCCTCACATACTCCAGCTCTGTGGAACAGCGATTTCCTGAGCGCATTAGGCTGTTTGGCAGATGAGACCTATAACTTATCTTGCCTCACAGCACACTTCATTTCCCAACAGCAAAGCAAATTGTAAAGCATTTCCACTGGAGTGACGACTAAAGCGCTCCAAGCCAGAGTGATTTTCCTTAATCTTAATGTCAATGTTAACAACCTTCTGACCTCAGGGTGGCAACTGGGCAGATACACAGACCTTGATTTCTAAGCATGCGGTGATTACTGTATATAAATATGCAAAGCCACAATAGTCAATGCTTTATTGTGTTGTTCTGCCATTACAATTCTATTGCTTAAAATTTTACCATTTTTTGTTGGCATGGTACCTTTAAAAAAGGGTACACTTTTTTTTTTTTTTTGTACCTTTTACTTACATGGGCAAATTTAAACCTTGGTCTAAAAGTAATTATATATATGAATGAACCCATTTCAGACAAAAATAGACATTAATGGTACAAAAGAGCATCAACAATGACAGTTTAGTCTCCCTTTCCTCAGAGAATGAAAATGTATCAATGGAAAATTATAGTAAATTATCTCTCTGTCTTGTCTTAACTGATTCAGAATTCTACTTTCATTTTGTGTTATAAATAATAAATAAGCACATATGCATCAGACACTTAATGCAACTAACATTTTACTAATTCAAACTCCTTCTCATTCTTTCCACAGAGGACAGCAGGAGAGATTACGACCGTGACCCCAATGGCACACCCATCCATGCCGACCCAGCCCACCAGCTGATGTCCCGTGTGCTCAGCCCCGCCCTGCCGGTGCCGGGCGGCCTCCATGCTGTTCCTCTGTCCTCCGGACCTCGTAGCCCACCTCATGAACTACGCATCGATGGCCACCAAGCTGCAGACACGCTGCACCATCACCCCTACAAATACCCCAGCACCTATGAGCACTACCTAGGGGCAAAAACCAGGGCGGCTCCGTACCCTTTACCCAGCATCCGGGGTCACACTTACCCTCCTCACATGAACCCAGCCACGGCCAACATGTACTCAACTGGCAGCGCACCACCAAATTATGATTACGGGCCGAGATAATGACTCACAACAACAAAGAAAAACCAAAAACACCCTGAGACAAACAGTTGCTCTCTCTCTGTCATATACACAACTACAGTTCTCCATGTCCAAAGCTTGGGTTGAGTTTTGGAAAGAGCGTGCCATTTGAGGTTGATGAACGGCCATATTTATTAAACGGAGAAATGTATTTACGGAAAATCCAGACAGGCCTGGTGGAATGGAGTTCAGCTCCTGTTTGCCCTGGTGACTTTTACACTATCAGACTTTTAAAAGAGCACCAGAGGATCTGAAGTCTACAGTACATATGCCAGCACAATAAGAAGTAATGCATTATTGCGGACTGGAAACGATATTTTGTGTTGGATGCACTTTTTTTGCTTTTAAAAAAAGCCATAAATTATATATTCTTGAGCCCATCGAGCTTCTAGGTAGGCAAGACTTTTGCATGTTACTCCGATCTGAAGGTGTCGAGACGCCTTGGGATGTTTTATGTTATTTTTTTTTTTCCGTTGTTGTTGTTCCTGATTGAGTTACTATTCATTGAAACACTAGGCCATCTTAAACAACTCGGAGAAGCTTGTACCATGGCACTGACTTAATGCAGTTCAAAATAAATTTGGACAGAATGACCTAGCTGAACCTGTAAAATAAGCATTAAATGTTTTACTTTCAACATCATTTTCCATTACCTTGTTCAGTCCTTGTCAGAATTCCCCAAGGGTTTTGTCTAATTACAGCCCAGGGGGCAAAAAGGCTCCTTTGCTCTACTTGTGTGTGTCTAAACATGATTTATACATGTTTGATTTGGAAAGGAAGCACTGAAACGTTAACATGTAAAGATTTCATTTTCATTACACTGCAGAACAAATGCATAAAAGTTATAGTCAACTCTTTCAACAAAAACATACAGTTCATCTCACACATAGGGAGTGAAAGAGGGGAGGGAGGCGGGAGGGAGAAAGACAGGACCGCAAAGTTATTCTGGACAGCAAACCTGGAGTCATTTGGCAAACAGTGGCTTGACAATTTAACACAATTCATACTTGCAAAGGCATCAACTAAAAACGTCAGTCCACCTGCACTGTGCAGGCTGCCACACGCGTCTGTTTACATTTTTCAAATACAGATTCTACACCGGTTCCTTGGGCAAAACAAAAACTTGCACACTACTGATCGGATTTCTTAAAGATCTTTTGATCTATTTTCAAGAAACCAACAGCAGCACGAAAGATAACATCAGATGTTTTGTGGTGTCATTTTTCATTCTGTAAAGAATAACTTGTTTCTTACTTGAATCCCTTCGGGCTTATAAACAGGTGCTATAACATACTAGTGTATTGTTTATACCTTTAAAAAATTTTATTACAGTATAATAAAAAACAATATGAATTGAAGAGGAAACATGATCGATAGTGCAACAGAACAACATTAATATTAAAAATATTAAACACACATCTAGGAATTTTATTTTGTTGAAATGAGTGTTAATATTTTGCTATAAAATTTATTCCAATTTGAAAAATAAAATTAAAGAGAGCCAGAGAGAAAAAACCTAAACTGAGTTTCACTAGGCACAACATTAGACATTACCTCATCCTGATTTAACTCTATTTTTGCACTCACTTTTTTGCCCCCATTTTTTCTACAAAGCGACTGTCGGAGAGGAAAACAAGCTGTGACCTCTGACACCTAACGACTTTATGCCGTGTCAAAGGTTAAACAATGTTTCCAGCAATTTGGGCGAGGACTAATTGTTCGTATAATTTTTTTTTGTTTGAGGTACTGGTTTCATAGGAAAGAGAAGGAGGGGGAAAACATCCAGGTTGTGTAAGTTGCTCTGAGACAGGGAGAGAGGCAGAGAGACAGACAGGGCAGGAAGTAAAAGAAGGCATTATGATATATGAGGAAAAAAATTCTAAAGGTATAAAAATAAGTACACACTACATTTATTAGGACAGAACAGCAATACACCTTGATGCAAGTTTAATGTCACAGTTGCATACATGTTCATACATCTTATCCTAATGAAATCTGTTATCATAGTCAGAGTTGGCGTTATGAATAGTTACCCTTCCTGGGTTATATCAGCAGGCAGGAAGGAGCAGTCTGGAGCACCGGGACTCCCGGGAATGATTTGGCCCCGTGATCACGCCATGGCACTGGGACTCTTCCTTTATGGGTTCCTCCCAGCTGTGTTTGTTCTTGATACAAGCACAGAGTCAGCAGGTGAGCACCGACGCGTGCGCGCGCGCGCGCGCACACACACACACACACACACACACACACACGGTACAGCAGGTGAGCACCGACGCGTGCGCACACACACACACACACACACACGGTACAAATCTATATGACTTTCATGAAAACTTCCGCAAGCTGTCTTTGATGGACGAAAAATAAGCGCACAGGACACCAGTTATCCCACCGGAAAAGAAAAGAAAAGAAAAGACAAGAAAAGAAAAGAAAAGAAAAAGACAGCACGTCAACATTCTGGTGGTAATTACTTCCAAATGGCTATATGATGTAAGCGATTAAAAAGCTAAAGGCGAATTAAAAACCTCAACAAATAAATAAATAAATACAGATAGATACTAAAACGCAACGGTATAGCAATTGCTACAATTTATACACAAATTCACTATTTCGAATTTTAAAGAACGGGCACAATCTTATAAATAAAATAAACAAAATGTAAAAAAAAAAAAAATCTCGGCTGCTTTTATAAGATTGCATTATGGCTATATCTACCAGATACCAAAAAGTTAAAATCTTCATTCAGCAATAAACGCATCATAATTTACTAATATTGGATCTGTCTCATTGGATATATTGTTAACAGAAAATGAAAGTTTGTTTCTCAATTTATTAATTCACTAAATTAATAGATTACTTCTTAATTTATACAGTTCAACGATCAGGAATTCGTGATTTTAATTGATTAGAACGGAAATGTTATGAACATACCGTGTTCCAATAAATGCAATAAATAGTGCGTGTAAATGCATTTTGTTTCTTCCATGTAAAAAAATCTAGATTACTCAAAGAGGTTAGTCTTTCTTACAAATAAAGATGGCTATTGTTAATAATAATAATAATAATAATAATAATAATAATAATAATAATAATAATAATAATAATAACTATTATTGCAATCATTTTCAATAATATAATTGAAAACAGAGAGAATTAAAACAAGACCAAAACAAACCAAAACAAACCAAAAACATTCAGTTATCGCTGATGGACCGATGTGCCGACTATATCTTTAATTTTTCATATTTGTTCTTGGTTTCATTGAGACACAGGTTGAAATTTCTAAGGTCTAAAATAATCATGGGGGTCTCATGAAAAGTGGTCATCATTTCCACCTGCCTGACCCTTAGCAGCCCGGGGCTGTCTGACTGCAGCTAAAACACAGTACTCAGTTTGTGCTTCACGGCTAATGGAGGCTTGCTGAAGACGGAGGACAATACAGGAATGACCTATGTGACCTCAGGAGTTGAAGTATTAGCACTATGCATGGCAGGTACTTGTTATCAGAGGCATTTATTGACTTCTTGAATGACTACACCTTTAAAAAGCACTTCTTAATATGTCAAAATAAAAACGCCACCAGTAATGATGTATATTGATGTAGACTATGCTCTTAAACAAAGACTGCTTATTGTTGCATGCATGGGAGCGCCATTAAGAAAACACTTTTGGTGCTTTTCTAATAATTTAAAATACAAAACATGCCACTTTGATAATCCCGCCTCAACGACGTTTATTTGATTGTTTGACGTTTAGTTGATTCTGTAAAATTGCTTTGCGACAATGACCATTATTAAAAGCGCTATATAAGAAAGTGTATTATTATTATTATTATTAATAATAATCATCATCATAATACAATCATTATTAATATTTCTAAGTAAAAGTTCCAAACCTTTACAGTCGGTGCAATTTAAAGGTTCACAACAATAATGATAACACGTTATATATTAATTTGATCCTGACCGTACCGTAAAACAAACTTATTATAGCCTACAACCAGGATGCCTAAAATGTTCATAAAATTGTAGGTGTAATTTGTCATCATGTTTTTTTTTAATTAATTAAAATATCATATAGGGGGAAAAACATACAATATTTTTTACAACAAAAATAAATACAATTTAAACTAATGGCTAATAGTCAGTTGGTTATAACAAATAAAATAGTACATAACAGGTCATTCATGGTTATTTAAATTTTTAAGGAGAAAATAAATCCCATGTACTGTACATGCACTGGACATTGTAGGTAGTGCCTTGGTTTCATAACAATCAAATCCATCGAAACAATCAAAACCGTGCACTAAACAGGCAACTTTTTATTTTTTTATTACAGTTTTACAGTTGTGCTTGTAGTTTCGCGCATGGACACGATGTGATTTATTACAGATAGCGGAAGGCTTTGTTCGCTGTATTCAAAGTCTACAGGAGACGGAGGGAGGAAACCATTATCATTTCGTGGGGGAGGTCCCGGGTAGAGGTCACGGCCAAAACTTCGAAAGGATATCCAGAGAACCCAAGGACCGACTTAATGAAGGTCCACAGCGAATTGAATTGGTTTGGGCTTCCTTTTTCCTCCAGTCGGCGACTCGCCCGCTGTTGCCCCCCTATAAGAAACCCCCTCCGTTCTTCCGCTACTGTCTGATGGGATATTCCAAACGGTTTGATGTTTTCCCGCCACAGGCGCGTAAATCCCCACGTGACTGCGAAAAAAAAACCTATCAAACTTGAACAATTATTACAGCATTTGAAGTAAATCAGGACATTTAAATGAAAATAATTTCAGATTAAAAAACACATCAAGGAAAGTTTGATTGTGGCAGGAAAATCTATATAATTGTAGGAAAAATGCTTTATCTTTTCTGTAAATAAAAGTTCCGTTAATGATACCTCCTTGCTCTTTACAATGAATCAAAAACATAACAGAATTCTGCGTTTAGTGTTAACTTTGCTCATTTTAATTACTGGAGCTCTTCTAAAAACCTCTCAAACAGGATGCCGCAAATTCACCAAAATCGCTGTACATTAAAATATTAAACAGTATGCTCTAATATGGTGTACACTGCATATGGTGACATTTAGTACAGGAGTGTGAAGCAGGTTCATAGCTTCTGTAATAACAGGTGTCCAAAACAGGGGTATCCAGGTCGCTGTTAACAGGTGAGATGCCATGGCAATTTAACAATTCATAGCAAATACACTCAAATACATATACTTCAATATGGAGTTGGTGCACCTTCTGTAGCTATAACAGCTTCCACTCTTCTTGGAAGGCTGTCCACAAGATTTTGTGGTATTTTTTTTGTTGTTGTTGCAGGAATTAATTCCATAGAGCATTTATGAGGTCAGGCACTCATATTGGACGAGAAGTCCTGGCTCGCAATCTCCGTTCCAGTTCATCCCAATGGTGTTTGATGGGGTTGAGGTCACAGAGCTCTGTGCGGGCTAGTCAAGCTGTTCCAAACTGAACTCATCAAACCATGTCTTTATAGTCTTTGCTTTGTGCACTGGGACAAAGTCATGTTGGAATAGAAAAGGGGCTTATCCAAGCTGTTACCACAAAGTTGGAAGCATAGCATTGTCCAAAATGTCTTGGTATGCTGGAGCATTAAGATACTGGGTATAAGGGGCCTGATTGAAACCCCTGACTTCAATAATTAACAGGTTTGACCAAATACTTTTGTCCATATAGTGTATGTAGACAGTTTATAACTGTTTGGCACGAGTTTACCAGGGGTAGTATACGTCATAAGTCATAGGTAATTACATTGTGAGTAAATTGTACCCGTTTCCAGGTCACTGTCATTTTCACAGGATGGGGACAATTCAGTTCATTCGCAAGGACCCTTGTGTAATGTGGTAAGAGTTTGAGTAAAAGCCAATTAAAGATACACCCCAAACACTTTCCTAGAAAACGCTATAAATATACCACTTTAGCAACAATGAAAAATACCATTTGGTACCTTCATTTTCTTGAGTCTTGCTGAATTTATGAAAGAACAGAACACAAAAGTAAAAAAAAAAAAAAACTATACTAAAATTGCCTTAACATGTACCACACTCTCACTCTTTAACCAGAACAAATTTCAGTATAATAAAACACAATAACACAATCAGTGTCACAATTAATTTGCTTGCTTAAATAGATTTTTTCTTTGTCTAAGCAAGCCCAATGAATCTTGCTAACAAACAGGCCTGTCTGTGCGCTACTGATTAACCCGGTGTGATGAATGCAGGCAGGGTCATTCCACAGGGCAGCGTTTAAGCTCGCCACCGGTTTCTAAGAAAACAAGCTGTGAATTATGTGCAGCCGCTCAGGTGCGACTTGAGAGCGCAAATACAAATCTATCGAAGCAGGAAAGCAAACAGTGTAGACGGAAAACGGTTCAGCTCTGTGGCTGACAATATAACAGATTAAAACATAGCCAGTTTGTGTTTGTGCGGTATTAAGTTGACCATGCTTGATGAATTGAAACAAAACGTTTGACCTTTTGAGCTTTTAGCTTCGTCAAGGCGGCTAATGAATTACCTGACAAGAGATTGTTCATTTCAGGATGCCACAAGATGTAGAAGTGTTTCAGCAGTATTGCTGTATTCTCGGCCGCTACACATATCAACTCAACATTCTTTATTAAAAACCTAACATTTTCCACTACACGGCACTCAGATGTCATATTGGCTTGGCTTGCATTTCAGTGAAAGAACTGCCAAGCTTAATGAACCCGTGTGAACGGCGAAGGACATTCTAGACGTTTCCCAGCATTCAAACACAGGTATGACAAGACCAACCGAACATTTCGGTTTGATGGTGTTTGGTGAAGGATGCTCAGTCACTGTGTTCTGGGATTTAAATCAGGCCTGGAGCTCGGAGCAGATGGAGACTCGTGCTAACTTCAATAGCCACAGATAAACACAAAGAAATGGGAGCCATGCTGGAACACATGGCTTGAATTAATAGGCATATGGTCTCTGAGTTTTCTGAAAGTATTTTTAAAGACTCACTCCATTCACGTCTCAGTTATTTAATTGATTATTATTGATTGTTCATCTTTCTGGCTGGAAATACAGGGATACATAAGAACCCGAGTCATAAAATCCATCATCGAGCTTTGGGTGTATATGGATGCCAAGTGCAAACTTTTAAGCCTGTTCAAAAGCCACTTTTCTTGTAATGTGATGCAAGTTAGCAAGAACCTTTCAAAGGGAAGAATACTGCTAATTTGCTTTGATGTAATCATATTGTTTGTACAGTCATACCGGACATTTGCATTTTAGGAAGTGAAGAAGGTTCATTTTGTAACTCAGTTCTCTGTGTAAATGGACCAGAGACTGATGCACTGATCCTTTGAACCCGCCGCTATCAGACGTTTCGAAGGCTCCGGATGGTTGGAGAAGGCCACGCTGTGAAGCATATCTTTGTGATGCTGCAGGACAGCAAGTGGCTTCATCTTCTTACAGCTGAAAATCCGCACACTTCCATCCCAGCCGGCAGCCGCTACGATCTTACCATCACCACGGATTTGTAAATGGGACACTCCAGGATTTGTCAAAGACGTAGAGTCCTGGATCTGTGGAGCCACAGGAAAGAAGCTCAAGGTTAGCTGGGAAATTTTGGCTAGTTACAAACTATCACCATAACAACAGGCATTTTATGAGAAGAGCAGGCTTGAAGTAAACTTGTATACTTTGGTTTGTGGTTTGTTAGGACCTCCAGAGAACCACTGGGCATTTGAGAAAGACCTTTAAGCTATGTCAATGTCTTGCTAGTGTCCCTTTTAGATGGTAAACAACTTAAAGAAATTATTCTTGATGGCTGTCATTTTCAATTCTCAATGCTCCCTCCATCCTGAACAAATATCTAATAAGCCCATTACTTGTTAGAATATATACAAGAACAGCAACTCATCTATCACAAGCTAGCACATGGAATAGACTCTTAATCTTTGCTTTCACACACAAATCTAACCGAATCAAGCATCGCTCCATCTCAGGGAACAAAGAAGAATGAATTGCCATTTAAATTTTGTGACTAGTAAACAAGTAAGACAAATGAGCTTGTTGTTTAGAGATTCGAATTACTGTGAAGTCATATGTATAAAATAAAAAAAAAGAGAACAAAGCAAAGATCTATAGCCAGATCCACCAATCAGCTGATGTGATGACAGACTCCCCCCAAAAAAACGTCCTGGCAGGGGAAGTCTATAGACGACTCCAGAGACTCCCTCATCGCCCGCTAAACATTTGTAACGCTTCTCCTATGACTATTTGGTTTGGAGTGAAAAGTTTGGACAAAATGTGCAAAAGTGAAAGAAAGCTTTTTTTGCTAAATGCTTTCATTTTCAGTTCTTTAGGTGTTGCTTTGGACAGTGGAAGCTGTGGGAAGCGTCGTAAGGGACCCAATAAATAAGGGGTAGAAACGTCCGCATGCTAAACGTTACCGAACTACAGAGCCTCTGTGATCTACGGCGGCTCAGAGACCTGATAAATCTTCGTAATGGGCAGCACAGTGACATATTGTAAAGCATTACAGCGAGATCATTATCTTCACTCGCTCTCTGGTGCAAAGACACGAAGGTACGTGCTGCACAAATGGTCACAAGCCGTCTGCTCTACACGTGTGTGCACGTTATTGAGTGAGCAGACGCAAGTCTTTGTCTATGCAAGTGCATGCATCTGTTTAAGGATGACCTTTTCACATGCACACCCATGTGTGCACTATAAGGTGTAGATCTGTATTAATTATACACATGTATATGTGTGCGTTTGTAGTCTTTGGCAAGAGACACTGGATAAGTAAATACTTGTGTATGTGTGTGTGTGTGTAGCAAGACTGCATGTGCATTTGTGTGCATAAATATATACACTGTGTATTGATAATGTAAACACAAATTGGGTATACATATTAAGAATATAGGTGTTTGTGTGCATGCGCAAATAAATACACACATAGCAATACTGCAGGTTTTTTGTGTACACATATATAAGGGTACTGACGTGCGTGTTGAGACAAAAGTACATGGTGCATGTAATTATAATGAAAATATTGATGAATGTATACACGTGCATGCGTGCTTGCATGCCCCTGTGTGTGTTTTGTGTCTCATCGAGCAGCATCTGGTCTGGATGCTGGAATCAAACAGCCGAGCGTAAAATCGACTTCATAAGCGTTGTCCAGAGAGACTGATGGACTCGTCTGCGTTTGGAGACAGTGAAGGATTTGTCAGCGTGCTCGTGCTCCTGCTTGCAAAATCAGAGCCATTCGGGCGTGCATGTGGAAGATATAAAGCAGCCAGGTATTCCCAAAGCGAGAGTGGAGAGGAATGCACTGGCAAAAGCGCCGTGTGTCAGGAACGCTAGCAAACATCACTTTAATGCATGGGTATATATATATATAAAAAAGTAGATAAATGGTAATACAGACTCAGATCTGAGGTCTGTGATTCAAAATATAAATTGCTATAAAGTTTCTAGCAATTAATTTTTTAGGAAAGTTTTAAACATAGGCAACAAACAACATTACCTTTTGTTTTTGTTTTTACCATGATTTTTTTAATTTTTTTTATAATTTTTTCTTATTATTACTTACAAAGATCATGCAAAGTTAAATGTTCTTTCCATGAGGTTAATGATACCATGTAAAGTCTAGAAATCTATGTTTAGCATGGTTAAGGTTATGTGTAACATTTAATAATTAATATACATTCACATACAATTTGTATAAAATGTTCAGACTTGGCAGTAGAAAAGGCAGTATCAGTACTGTAGAAGTATCAGCAACTACCTGAAATCCACAAAAGTGTTTAATAATTTGCAATTAGAAAGTTCTAAATAAATAATTTTATTGCTAGCATCCTTACCCTAATTCTTAGAAATTTATAGGAATTTAAAGAAACAACCCAATATATTTTTGATATTCAAAATCATTTTCCCAGTCTTAACTAGTCCTGTCTATTCGTAAAAACAACCAGAAATGTTTAGAAGTTACTATCGTCACTATGCGCGAGTATTACTTTCTATAAAATTTTCCTTTCTTTTTAATTCCTGTAAGAAAATCGAAAGAACTTGAACCTTGGTTGCCAGGGTTGCTACACAAACAGGGTGTCCCGATCAAGAACAGAAGTCAATTAACAATTTGTAGACGTGAATAATACCAGAGTTGATAATGGGAGTTAATAATGCTTACAATATGTGAATTTTAGTAGAATTTACAGATCGGTTTAATTTCAAATAAACTAACCTGAAGTTAGTGTTATCATAAGGGGTGGGCATTAGTTATTAATACATTTCCCGTTCTCCTTAATTGCCACACAAAAAATATCTAAAGAAACTTGACTTTGGTAAGAGGGGCTCCTACAGCATGGAACTGGCCTGATCAAGAGCGGAACTCAATCAGGGACTGCGAAACATCGAGATCAGAAGAGCAACTTTCTCCCACGGACAAGATGAGGAGGAGGAGAGCGGGTGTGCATGAACGAGAGAGAGAGGGAGAGAGAGAGAGAGAGAGAGAGAGAGAGAGAGAGATGGATCGTTCCACGGTAAAGCTGGTATGCTTAGCCCTAAACGGTCCATCTGGTCCGAATTACTGCGCTGATAATGATGGGTTAATGTGCCTATCTGTGTTTGTTTTCCTTCCCGTAGTTTGTGTCAGGGAAATACATCCAGTTCATTAAGAGAACATACCAGGATGATAAAACGATCACAGGAAAATAAATAAAATATAAAAAGGAAAGACTTGCAGAAAGGTGGGGAAGGGAGAGATATTTCTCATTTAATATCACTCTGTAAACACCCATTCCCCCTTTTTATCAGCGATGTAGCTGGATTTAAGACACCATAATGATCTAAAGAATCAGAAAATCAAAATGTTTTCCACAAAACATGGAAATTCTGATCTTGAAAATGTAAAGCATTTTCAGTTTTTGAGGTTAAACATTTGGATTGGAATTTGAAATTAAAAAGTGTAACTGATTTGCTCCTCCAATGTGGTACCTGATTCATGTACACTGACTCATTACCTGATTTGTGTACCTTATTTGTGTTATTATCCAATCAGCATCATAGTCTCATTGTTTGATCACTAACCCTCGTGTGCCCCTCCATAAACATGAAAAAAAGCATTTAACCCAAAGTAGCTTCAGTTTCTGAAATGCAAAGTCACATGGTTTAACCCAATCTGCGCTCCATGTTTTGATATGTAATCCACAGCCCTTTTTTGGTACTAGTTCACTTCCCATTTGACACCCCTGTGTATCCCCATGTTGGGGCCTGTTCTGCATTTTATTTATCAGTTCTCAACCTGCATTCAATTAAAACAGGAACAGTTCTTCCTCTGTGTTCCCTCATGTTTGTACCCAATATGCATATGTCATCTGTGACCCCATGCGTAACTACATAGTATGTTCCCTCCAACATGATCCCTAGCTTACCTGCAATCGGGGGTGATGACAACATCTGGTGTGTTAGCACTATTTTAATCCCCAGCCTGTACTTCAGGGACAGAGACAGGTGACATGCACTTGCAGTACAATATATAGCACACAATGGGTTACCTCTCACTCGGACCCGATCACAACATCCTGTTACATAATCACACACTGGTTCCTTATGCCAGACGAGACCTTTTGTTTCATCTGGAAATCTGATCAATCAGGCAGTGTGTCCAACGTTTACAAGGTTGTTTTGGAGATTTGGATTTGTTATAAATCTCATACACAACCAAATCCCGCTTTGAGTTCTGCATTTTAGCGTGGCCTGAAATTCAGCTTTGTTTCTTCCTCAGACTTTTTTGTTTTGTCCATATTGGTGTATAACTGCTAAATAGTTCGATCCAAGAGCAACTACATCCTCCAAAGATGGAAAACTCACCGATTGTGTCTCATTAATAAAAGATGTTTAGCTCTCATTAATAAAAGGCTTTCTCCTGGGAGACATAACTCTGATGTCTGAGAAATTTCTGCAACCAAGCTCCAACTCTTTTATACATCACTCTTTAAGAGCCATCAGTCACAGTGTTGCCCAAGTATTTCTTCCAAGCTGGGTTTAACACAAGTATGTAATATTAATCTCTTTCTAGCACATGCACACACACACATACGCGAGCGCACACACATGCACACATGCCAAAAGTTCCAAGTCCGGAGCTGTCTCAACCTTCGATTCCCAGCTGAGTCTCGAGACGTTTTCACGAAGCTGCGTTAGCCAATAAAAATGCTCACTACAGTGCATTCTTGGCACAGGTGTGATGGTTTGTTTGGGGAGGAAAAAAAAAAAGGACTATCCGAGTCTGGGCACAGCTGGATGACTTCACGCTGACACACTGAAACAACTCATCATCACTTTGACGGAAAGCAGCGTGTCCATCTGCAGGGAGGAGACACACACCGTTCATTCAGAAATGCACTGCCGCACACGCAGCCACGAAACCTGTGATTAAAGTGTCCTGACACCTGGGCTGCCAAAATCCAAGCTTCTTACACACCACCGATCAGACACGTTATGAACCATGAGCACGACAGAGCGGAGAGAAAAAGAAAACAAGCCGTGTTAATGAGAATAGCTTCATTCTGATTATTCCTACTGATGACAAGTGTGTGTGTAGAACATTTTCATTTACTTTTGTAATATTGTATTACACTAATAATAATGCTACTAATTTAAGCTTAACATGTATTATCAGTATGTTACCTTTAATAATAATAATAATAATAATAATAATAATTATATTATTATTAATAATAATGATTTTTGATCACAAGGAAATCATTAACTGATCAACTGTCAAACAAAATGAATGCTTGAATATTCTTGAAAAGTACTACACTTTAAAGGATTTTGATTGTTTTATTATTTATTTATTTACTTTTTTACTATGATGAAACTAAATATGTCTAAGCAGTGTAAATATCAACTATTTAGCTCTAATATTAATATATGAAGCATGTTTAACATTCAACTTATTAAACAAAATTTTTATTTGTAATTTAAATAAGGTATAATAAGGTTCATCTATAAAGATCACATTAAACTTATACAAAATATTCGTACAGAGAGAATATAAAAGGAATTATTATTATTATTATTATTACAACAGCAAACTTAACTATCACTTAAACATAATGCTTTAATAAGGTAAGGAAAACTAAACAAAAAAAAGTATTTATTTATATACTATTGACAAATTATCCCAATAATGCAAGTGTAGTATTATTATTATTATTATTATGACGACGACAACATCAGTAAAACTAAACTGATACTTAAATTTGTGCTTTATTAAGAGATGGGAAACTAAAAAAAAAAAGTAATAATTCATTCATTCATTTATAATTTACATTGAATTCCAATAATAAATGTATTATTATTATTATTATTATTATTATTATCCTCTCAAGTTCACTGATGTATTTATGTATATAACACCCTATATTTAACAAATAGCTCTACACTCTTTACAGCCTCATGCTCATATGTTATGGAAGTTAGTGTATCTGGAGACTGGGGGAAGCTTGGGGGGGGGCTGATATGATTGGGGTCAAAGGTCAATAGCATGCGGCATTCTGAGAAATCTGGGCTGACCATGTGGCAATTTAAGGGGGGTGACGGTGGTGCATCTAAGAGTCTCTCTCAAATAGCATACAGACCGATACGGCTTATTTACTCGTCTTATCTTACACACCAACACAGTCACACTGACACACGCACACACTAACACACACAAAATTCCCTGCATTCACACATGCACATGGGCAAGGTGATATGCACGTGCCATTACTCTTAGTCAACCCCGTCTCTCTCTCTCTCTCTCTCTTACACACTCGTACACAAACACACACACACACACACACACACACGAAACCTTTCCATTTCAGACATTAAATACCACAGGGAGTATGCTTAGGCTGAAAGGTCGAATCGCTATTTATCTGCCTCCGATAAGAACCGCTTCCCAGTCCATCACTTCCAACAAAGTCTTCACACACGAACTCATACTTCTGGCTTCCATCAGAAGCAGTTTTAAGTCAATAAGGGAGGAAAAAAAAAAAGAAAGTCAATATTTACTGACTTCAAGTACACATGAATTATTCAGTCGTATGAAGTTTCCTCTATTCTGTTATTTTCTAAATGGCTGTAACTGGACCAAACTATTCCCAAACTATATTAACCTTAAAATACAAAACCACAGACATAAAAAAGCAAAAAACAAACAAACAAACAAACAAAAGTGCACTGTTTTCTTTTAGAGACTATTTTAAGAATAAGTTTATATTGCATCATTTATCACATTAATTCATACTGTTTATTAACTGAAGAGTGTTCAATTCATTAAACAATTGCATTTGAAAAAATCTAGCCTTATATAGTATGTACCTCCTGGTAAAGACAGTTTTTGTAAAAGTAAACAGGGTTTATACATTCTAACCGGAATAAATGAATATCAACACTCTTGCAGTCAGCATGTTCACTACAGTGCTAATATTACGTAAGGCATTAAACACTTACTGTTGGAAAGAAGCCGAGTCCCTGTCGCCACCCTGACGTTCATTCTTTTCATAACAGCAGCATGCTCTGAAACGTTTTATTGCTTTTATATCAGAAAACACTGCACTATTCTACGAGGCGCGTTCAAGTCTAAGCGGGAATTTTAGATAACCGTTCTGAGAGTCAAAATCTCGCTCTATTTCTCCATATAATCCCCTGCTACACTAATGCACTTATCCCAGCGTTTCATTAGTGCTTGGATAGCATAAAGATAGACAGCGTAAAAATATTGTGCTTTTAAAATCTGTGTATGTGGCGTAAAAGCCTGTTACTATAGAAATGATGATGCATTAATATAAACTGTCAAAGAAAAATTATCATTCAACACCTCCTGGCTAAGCAGAAGCGAGAATTGGACTACGCTCTGGTATTCATCATGTTATCACAGGCGTACATTTTAACTGATCACCTGTACTGGTGTTATACATTAAGGACGAAATGATAGAATTTGCATTCGTCTCTTCGGGGCCTCGTTCCAGTTCGCCCCGTTTAGCCTTTATTGCCGCCTCCCACTGAGAACTGCTGCTGTGTTTGTCTTGCAGATGTGTTTTGGGTTCGGTTTGCAGCCTGTTCGGGTTTGATGCTTTTATTACCTCTCACGGGCCGTTTATCAGTGGGAGAGAGAGAGAGAGAGAGAGAGAGAGAAAGGGGTACAGTGAGACAATATGAGAGAATGTCAGTGCATGTGAAAGACAGAGAGACAGAGAGAGAGAGGCAGCCACCCGTCGGATACCCCGGCGCTGCAGCCACACAAAAACACTTCTGTGGGAAGAGTTCGCAGCGGCTGTCTGGACGTCACACTGCGCTGCACTTCGGCGTAATTTAAAAGCCCCTGCTGACTCTTTTTCCCAGCTCCCTCTGAGCTCGCTTCCAAAAATCGCCTTTTAAATCACAGCTCGCTTCTCTTCCCCCCCTCAGCGCCAGCAAAGTAAACCCAACCTCCCGTGCAGCTCTATTTTCAGAAATATTAAATAAGTGCTTTCGCAGTATTAGGGCAGATAGTTTTTCTTTTTTTTCTGTGTGCATGATGCTAGAAATAATACCAGAGGGTTTAAAAATATTTCTAATCCGTCCGTTCAAGTGTAAAAGGCGATGGAAAGAACAACAAGAGCAGGAGTGTATATCAGTCTGGAGTTCTTTTTTTTCTTCTTTTTTCCTCCTTTCTTTTAAACAGTTTCTTTCCAGATACAGTGAAAGGCTGTGACCAACACAACACTGCCCTGAAGCATCATCTTCATCATCTTTTTGGAGGGCAATGTTGTGAAAAAACTTATTCTTATTCTTATTATGTAAAACCATATTCACATTCATGCTACTTTTTAACTGAAACAATCAAAAAGCAAAAAGACAACAAATTTAAGTGGATGTCTACAATGCGTATATACAAAACCTGGAGTTTTTGCTGGTCGTCAAGCGCCCAGGAGCAGAGGGTCTTGTCCGAGGAACCAGAGATACCTTTTTGCTTTTCAACATCAAAGTCCAGACACATGACGGATTCAGGATGGACCTTCAGGCAGCTGAGAGGACGTCTATAGGACACGTCCCAGAGTATAAGAAAACCATCTTCGTAACCGGCACACAGCAGGGGACCAGTGTCTGTCTAGCAAAAGAGAGAGAAAGCGTTGGAGAGACAGTCAGGATAACACCCACAAGAATGGTATGACCTAAGGTTTCCCAGCAGAACTCTTCTCAGAGCGTCACATGGTCTTCGCCGGGTCGCCTTCTTCCCATTGTGCATGCTGGTGCTGTTTCTTCCTGGGGTACTTGTGAGGCACAGACACCTGTTTATTAACATGATGTCAAAGCAAACGTGATTCGTAAGACCAGGCCCCCGTTCATTCGCTCCACATGAGCATCAGACAGTTTCTGACGCTCATGTGCCCAGTGTAGGTGCTTTTGGTGGAGGACACGGGTCAGCATCGGCACCCTGACCCATGCACTGTGTGTGAGACTGATCCTTTCTATCAGAGCCACCATTCACCTTTTTACAGTAGCTCTTCTGTAGGATTGCCCCAAGCAGGACAGACGCGGCTTTACATGGGCATCAATCCGTGACGCTTGGCTGCCCATGACCCTCTCACTGATTCACCAGCTATCCTTCCTTGGAGCAGTTTCAGAAGGTACTAACCATGCACATCATGAACATCCCACAAGACCTGCTGTTTTGGAGTTGCTCCGACCCATCATCTAGACCTCAAAATCTGGCTCACGTCAAAGCCACTCAGACGCTTAAACTTTCTCATTTTTCCTAATTCTAACACCGACTGTTGACCTGCTGCCTTATATATCCCACCCCCTGACAGGTGCCACTGGGACAAGCTATTCAAAGTTATTCACTTCACCTCTCAGCTGGTTTAATGCAATGGCCGATCAGTGTATGGTCACACAGGAGTAAGTGTATATCAGCGCTAGAGTAAAACAGGAAGCCGAGTGTATGAGTAAAGGTTATCTGCCTATTGAAGCTCAGTGGAGTTATATACATTAATCAAACTCTGGGGCTGTCGACCAATTACAGGCCTCATCACATGACTCCTCATCTTTATCCTCCTATACACACACACACACCGCACTGGAGCTCCATCACGCACACACACACTCAAACACACATCTCAGAGTTCGCTTAGCTTCTAAAACTAAAGCCACTACATTATTACATTTAGACTCAGACCTTTAAATGTCAGTTAACATACAGAAACTGTTATTGCATTTTGTTTATTTGTTAAACAATTATGTAAGTAAATTAACGACTAAAATAAACAATAAAATAATAATTATAAAGACAACTGGTGGACTCTTTTCATCATCTAATTCTACACATAAAATTAATCCTAAAAATTAATGTCTGTAAATTAATGCGAATAAGCATAAAGACTTCAGAACAAAAAGGAAAGCATTCGTTTCACAGAAATTAAAATACATTATTGCTGACTTTTTATATCTAAAAAAATTGTTTTATTAATAACTATTACTATACAATAAAAAATATTCAAAGAGCAACATTGTAAGGGATTTTCTAACAAATTTTTACATTTAAATTAATTCAAATTAATGAATGTACAACAGTCTTACATACTGCATATATTTATTATTCATGTTAAATCTAGAAATGTACTAAAATGTAGAATTTCTTTTAGTTTTTAATAGTGTAAAATACAATTACAAAGAGACATTAATTTCACTTACTAAAACGTATACAAAATAAGGTTCTAGCTGGAAAAAGTAAGGTTTCAACTATTAAATAGGGTTAATTTATGACAAACAAGCATAAAAACACTTATAATACTAGCAGAATTTTTGACCTATTACAAAATTACAAAAGTAACAAGACAATCAGCTTTTAGTGATTTTTTTATGCCACATTACTACAACCCGATTTTCTACAAAGATTTGCACAACATTAAAATGAACCCAATTTTTGAATTGTAATGTATTTGACTTATTATTTTCTAATACTGAAACCATAACTGTTATTTTGCAGCTTAAGGTTTCTAAGCTGTTACACAGAGTAAAATGCACAAAACACACAAACACACACTCGTATACAACCATGCAAATGGACTGATCCTAATCTCTTTCATGTATTCTCGATTAGACCACCACCGTCAGTCCATATCACATACACACAGAGTTGACAGATACACTGTGTGACCTGCGCTGTGTCTCAGCTCCGTTATCGGACAGGAGAAAGCGCTCGCGCTGAGCTGCTACATGCAGCAGGTCCTCTCATAAATCAACACTGCGGATAACAACACACAGATAAAAGCACACAAGGCTATAACTCACTGCTGAGCTGCAGGCCTGCTGTCTGCCCAGATTTACAGCCCAGCCCAGCCCAGCCCAGCACGCGCACACACACGCACACACGCACACAACATGTAAGTTATCTGCATCTAATATACACAACCATGCATATACACTTACATCATGTAATGGTTATTTCTATCTAACACACACGCACGCACGCAATATGTAATAGTTATTTGTCTCCAATACACACACACTTACTTTATGTAAGAGTTATCTGTATTTAACACACACAAACACACACCTAAATAAAGTAAGACTGTGTCTCTAATACATACACATTTACTTTATGTAATAGTTATCTGACACACACACACACACACACACACACACACACACACACACACTCTATTACACACACAATGCAATAGTTATTTGTCTCCAATACACACACATACTTACTTTGTGTAATAGTTATCTGTATCTAAAGTGCGCGTACGCACGCACACACACAATGTAATAATTTTTTGTCTCCAAATACACACACTTATTTTATGTAACAGTTGTCTGTATCTTACACACACACACTTATTTTATGTAACAGTTGTCTGTATCTTACACACACACACACACACAGAGTACACATCAGAAATATAAATTCTTTACAATCCCCTTGTTCCAGTGCAGTAGTTCATGCAGATGATACGATGTAAAGTCGACTGAGGTGAAGAGGCTCAAAATATCAGAGACGGGAATCAACAGGGACGACCCGATACAATGTTATCACGATACCTCAGTATTGATTCTATCTATATTGCAATTCTGTAAAGATCACAATATTTTTTTCAGATTTTGTTACAATTCGAAACAAACTTAGCAAATACTCATCTTGTGATATCGCGCTGCCTGCCAATGTGTGAATAGTTTAGAATACGTGGGATTGTAGGATGTAGGATTATAGAAGAACTGCAACATTTTACCACTTCAAAGCCAAACGTTAATAATTCCATTTGTTAATTCCATATGTTATACGTTAATAATTTACCCAGACTTACACTCAGGAGCATGAACAGGATGTAATTTATTTAATAATTATTATACATAAAAAAATATATATATTATAAAAAAAAAAATAAAAAAAAATTTGTTGTTGTTTATTTGTTTTTAAGCCACGCCCATAATCACCAGACTTTTATTCTACAGCGGGAAAAAAAATCCGAACACTACAGTGTAGCATGCCCGTGTGCTACTTTTGTTCCTGCATTATACTGTACACATGTGACTGTTCTACAAAGTCCTTGTTTCTCTTTTTTTTTCCTTCTGGCCCCACCGCTCTCCCTCCGCACTTCCACAAAGCCGAGGACGCGCCACAAATCATCCTGGCGTAGTGTACCCTCCGTCCGCAAAAAACACTGGCAATGAAAAATCCCTTCCATATGTGAACAGACCAGAAACGTGCGGATTCATTTCTCTCTCCCTCGGAAAGGTCATCCTCTCGGGCGATGGTATATTTCTCTTTTTCCTCCATGGCTAAACAAATTATAGACAGAATCACGAGTCGCGCATAAACATATCCCTGGTGGGCGTGACATAAAAAACAAAACAAGTGGAAATCAGTGCGCGAGCCTCGCAGACAGTTGTTAAGTGTTCGCGTCTGTTGCCCTCTGGCCCTCTGCACTTCAGCCAAGTGTGGGAGCTCCCTGATTGATGATGTCACAGGTCAGAGGTCACAGAGCCCTAGCTAGACGCCCAATTCATTATCTCCTCTGCGTCCTGGCCCGCGCATGAGCTCCTGAGTGGGATTACGGCACGAGCCGGAGGAGAAGATTCATCATCCGACAGCTGCTTCAGAGCCAGGAGAGGAGGAAGACGAGGAGAGGGAAAGGGAGGACTGGAGAGGAGACAATGAGAGAGGGGACACAGGATGAGAAAAGGCGTGAGATAAGTCGCAGGGAAATACAGAAGTGAGGGAAGTTGATCAGAGAAGGATTGGTGAGGTGAGAACTGAAGAGAGAGATAAGAACAGGAGAATAAGGGGACGAGGATGATGGAGGAGAGGAGTTAAGACGGGAAAGAAAAAGGGAGAGAGCAACAAGTGACATGGAGAGAGTGGGTTTTACGTTGCGACCTGCTCAATTAATTGGCATTTCAAAAAAGGAAACCCTTACAGGATACAACATATAAAATATCCCTAATGGTTCCTGTACCATATCTTGCTGAAGGAGACAGATTTTTATTATCATCTTTTTTGCACGACCTACTGCAGCTGTCAGGTTCACCAGGTCTTTAAAGGAACCGTTCACGGGTCTCATACTCAAGAAAACGGTTCTGTGTGGTGTCACAAATACAGCTCTTGGTAATGGAAGTAAAGGAAGTGATGTCAGGCTTTCATCAGGCACAGAGTAGAGACGGATATCTGTACTGGAACATTTCCCCTTCATCAGTACACCCTCCCTCTATGTGCTGAAACGCTGACATATCACACCATTACACTGTGAGTCTCAGACGTCCTGCCAGCCAATCACAGAGCAGCGCTGCCGGGCGGAGAGAAAAACCCAGAGCATGGGGGAGAAAAAAGGAAAAAACGCAAAGAAAAAAGTGCAGTGAAGAAAACTGAGCGTGTTGCTAAATATAGCATTACATCTGTTCCAATAGTTATGCTCACAGAGCTTAAACAACAACAAGCAATCTGTTTTCATCTGAAGCAGCAGGGATGATGGTGACGACAGCAAGACAACCTCTGGGTGACTGACAGACTGGAGAACTGACCACAAACCAGCATGATTCACACACACACACACACACACACACACACACACACACACACACACACACACACACACACACACACACTTACCCACACTCACACTTCCTCAAACAATTTCTTTTTGGTCTTTTTTTCCAGACTTTCTCACTTAATAGCTCCATCAAACTTAGTGGAAGGTCTATTATCAACACAAGCCCTGCCGTTATCAACAAAATCCCACATAAGCCCCTTTAAACATAAGCCATCATTAACAAATCCCATCCATATTAACAGAAGCCACACCCACATTAATATACGCAGTATTCTCACTAAAAGAAGCCACACCCCCCCCACATTATTATAAACACTATTCTTATTGAGAAAACCCTACCCTTTATTTTACAGAAGCCACACCCACATTAATATAAAATCTATTCCTATATAACAAAACCCCACCCATATTAACAGAAGCCACACCCACATTAATATAAGATCTATTCTTATTAACAAAACCCCAGATATTAACAGCAGCCACACCCACATTAATACAAGCAGTATTCTCACTAAAAGAAGCCATACCCCCCACATTATTATAAACACTATTCTTAATGAAAAACCCCACCCTTTATTTTACAGAAGACACTCCCACATTAATATAATCACTATTCTTATTAACTAAACCCCAGATATTAATAAAAGCCACGTCCAATTAATAAAAGATCTATTCTTATTGACAAAACCCCACCAATATTAAAATAAGTCACACCCACATAAATTAAAGCCCTATTCTTATTAACTAAACCCCAGATATCAACAGAATCCATGACCACATTAATATAAGCAGTATTCTTATTAACAGAAGTCACACCCACATGAGTATAAGCCCAATTTTTATTAACAAAACCCAACTCATATTAATAGTAGCCACACCCACATAAATTAAAGCCCTTTTATCAAAACCCCACCCATATAAAAATAAACCACACCCACATTAAAATAAGCCTGTTTTTATTAACAAAACCCCACCCATATTAACAGTCACCACACCCACCTTAATATAAGCAGTATTCTTATTATTAACAGAAGCCACTCCCTCAGTGTCAAAACATGAATATTAATGGAAGTTTTGCCCAGATTAATATAAGCCATATTCTTATTAAACAAAAGCCATTTAAGCCACAACTTTAAGCCACACCCACATTAAGATAAAATCCATCCATATATTTACAAATGCTCCGCCCCTTTGACTAATAGCTCCACCTTTTTAAAAAAAATGAACAGCATCAAGTCAAAAAAACCTGACACACCTATTTACAATTAATTTATATATATATATATATATATATATATATATATATATATATATATATATTTTTTTTTTTTTTTTATTATAAAATATTATAGTATAAATATTATAGTATAGTACAGTATTATAATAAATAAGAACATTAATATCCTCAATAATGACTAAATGACTTTTATAACTAATGATCAGTAAGGTCACATATAATAAAAATACTTTTATATTTAAAACACAGATATCATCACGATATTAAAAAACGATACAAGTTCACAGGTTTCTGACCTGTTAAAACACTGTGTGTGGAGATTAGCGCCCACATTAGCACATCCACACACAGCGCGTACGCAGTAATGCTTCTGAAAGGTAATCCTAAAGTCATACAGCCAACCAAAGTCAAATGTGAAGGAGGACACCAGTGAGAACTGCAAGCCAGAGAGCTCGATCAGCCAAACATCCCAGCTCTCACTTGCACTTTTCACACTCTTCTGGAAAAGCCATAAATATTACAAGAAGACATATTAATTAAGCATGAAACTGTACATCTTTGTATTTTTTTTTGTCAATGTGTAGGCCAAATACGAGCTCTCAGCTGCAAAACAGCTTTGACGGTTGATTTATACCGGAGAGTCACTACGATTCCAGCAACTGTAATTACTGGACTAAAGATAAGTCTAAAAAAGAAATTCGGTTCAGGACACTGTAAATCACTCACTGCTGATCCACCAGTCCACCGGATATTACTAATGATGTTGAGGAAAAACAGCGCAAGCCATTTTTTTCCCCGTTTTTTTATAATTTTTTTTAAAGTAAAAGTTCAGCCAGGATTTATATTTTTCACAATCCTTCATTAAATGTCATTGACATGTTTATTATCTGGAGCGTGTATCTCTAAATTTATTCCTGTTAGCACAGTAAAAAAAAAAAGTCTAATCCTAATTACAAGTAAGGAAAGTGTATAAACATACATAACATAACTGTGTTCTTACCTGCCACATCTTCATACACATCAGCATGCCGTGTTTATCGTCCGGGGTTAAAGAGCACGTTGGCGTCCGACTCTCCAACTCCATCACCTTTATCTGGAGACGTCAGGAGGAACATTTTGAACAGAAGATCTTGCCAAATAATATAAAGTATTTACACTGAAAACTAGGAATAACTGTTGAGTCGTTTCTTGGTGACGTGATGAAGCATGGTTACTTATACATAATACCACAGAGCTGATTTGTTTTAGCACGGCCAGAATTGATTAATTTCTTTTACACCACGGCGATTTGACGACATGAAACGATCCGCCGTGGAATTAAAGCTATTAATATTAAAACCACCTGTTTTATGCCACCAGAGTGGCTGTGGATCCGCAGGGCTGCTGTGGTGTCTGGCACCACGACGTTCCAGAGGATCCCTTTGGGTGCTCTGGGTTGTGAGGTGGGGCCTCCATAGAACAAACTTGTTTCATCCCATTGATGCTCGATCGGATTGGGATCTGGGGAGTTTGGAGGCCAGGTTGGCGGTCTTGGGGTCTTTGCCTGCTGGGACTTTCCATTATCACTCAAATGAAGATGGGTTTCCTGTTGAGTCTGGTTCCTCTCAAGTTTTCACTCTTGGCTTGCTCATCAGGGATGATCTTATCATTTTGATTCATACACATTCACATTTCATACAAACTTCCATAATTCTTACGATTGTGTAAAGCTGCTTTGCAATGATGAAAATTGTTAAAAGCGCTACACAAATAAAATTTAATTGAAAATCTAAATTAAATTGGACCCAGTGCGCGGTGCATTATGTTGCACTGGGTGTTCTGGTTGTTTCTGTCACGGCCAGCATTGACTTTTTTCCACCGATTTGTGTCATTTTGGCTTTTCTGTGAGAACAAAAGTGACGAGTGGGTGCCTTGGATGCCCATTATCCTACCACCAGTTTACTGCTGTATCATTGGTTCACCCGGAGGTGGTGGTGATGATGTTATGGCTGATTGGTGTACATCACACTTTTGAGATACATAATGTTGTGGAAAATCTGCAGCACTCTGATATGTCTTCAAACCCTTTTAAAGTTACATTTTGAAGCTTAAAAAAACATCTATTTTACATATGTTTACAGATATCCACAACATAAAAAAAAATCTGTTTTAGTTTTCCTGGAATTTTTAAGTTTAACCTTGCAAATTGGAAAAACATTATCACCACCCAATCGTTGGTAGATTTTTGTTCTTGTCGCGACTAAGGCATTTCTTCGCAGTCGTCGTAAAACAAACTCGTTCGCCGAAGCCTGTGTTGTTTTCTGCTTCGTCAAGTCTTGACTTGATAGTTTGGCTCGAAACTGAAGCGAATGATTTGTAAGACACTGCTGTAGAAGAATAAGCCTTTTTTCCTCCCTGTACAGCCATGTTACAACAACTGTTAGATTATTGTGTGAAAGCCACAGGCTAAAATCTTATACCATTAGCTATACGTGTTATTATAATCAGGCCGAGATAACTCGAGATTACAGTCGGTGTGTACTACTACACAAACACACACACACACAACTTTAGGCATGTCGGCACTGACATATATTTCCCACCTACAGGTATGCGGCGCACTGATTAAAACCACAAACCATAATGACGGGCGCGAGTGAGTGACGGGTCGAGGTGGCGCTCCGAGGGGGGGTGGGGGCGTGATGGTCGCGATACATCCTCGTTAAGGGCTCGATTAAACGGCTCTTAGTTAAAGCCGATTCATATTTTAACAGGTTAGCACATCTGGAGGGGCGTTTAGCTCTGCTTTCTAAACAAAGAAAGCTTTTAGACGAGAGCTCATCGCCTCAGGTGAGAGAGAGAGAGAGAGAGAGAGAGAGAGAGAGAAAAGAAGTATAGAGAGAACGAGAGACGGATTACGAGCCTCAGGAAGTCTGTGCTATACAAGGAGGAAGCCGGGTGCAAAGGTTTTCTCCTTTAAGCTGATTTTTTTTTTTTTTTTTAAAAAGAAGAACATCATGATGACAAAAGTGCTTTGACTGGAAAATTATTGGTGGAATTAATCATAAACCTTTTAGTTTAATGAAAATGACCTGCAAACTTGTTCTGATCAGGCCACACCAAAGTGTAAAATTGTTTAAAGTGTAATTTTATTTCTATAACTCAGGACACTTGTAAACAAATATTCTTCTTCTTCTGCACAAATATGTTTGTGATAAAAATATCTCTCATTTGTTTTTTTGAGACTTTCCACGCTCACCTCCTCCATCCTTTCCGCTGGAAGTGCGAGCAGGGCTTTACGTCCATCAGCCTCCAGAAGACAGCACTGGCAGAACCCGACGCTTCCTGTGTGCACCGAACGAGCTACCGTGCTGCGACCCTCGTGCAAATCCCACACATGCACGTGCATATCCCGTCCATGACTAAACAACAACAACAACAAAAAGAATATCTCAAAAGCACAATAATACTTAAATAATAAGCCGAGTCAGGAAGAGTGGTCATGTTCTACCTGAGGAAGGTGTTTGTTGACCGAACAGTGCTGACCCAGATAACCGAAGCTCCACCATGGCCATCTAAAATGCTCTCAGCCCGTCGGGTGTTCAGGTTCCACACGTGGACTAAACCCTTCCCTGATCTGTGGCACCCGAAAACAAACAAATCTTGTTTTTTTTGTTTGGCAATAAACTTTTTTTTTTTTTTTAAAGGTACAGAAGCTGCTACAAATCAAATCAATAAAAAAAAAACACCATCAAACATCTTACTCATTCCCAGGAGTTTATCTCTCATTGGATAATATGTCTTGTCTTACTACTCTTTTTCGTACAGGTTTTTTTAAAAAATTTTTTAAGAACATGTCCATCCGTCCAATCATGTCATGTCATGGCGATTGTCTGTGATTGACAGGCGCTCACCCTGAGTACAGCAGAGGGAGTCCCGCCTCAGCGCAGTGAAAGTGGAGCGTGTTAACAGAGGCTCCTGATCCTCTCAGAGTAAACACAGGGTCTGGCGGAGGACGAGGACGCGCCATCATCAGATCCAAACCTTCCACGAACCCCAGCAGCCAGAGCTTACAAACTATATGTAAAAAGCAAAATTATTTAAAAAATAAATAAATAAATACATGAAATCAGGCACTTTCCATAAAACAAACATAAAGCACAGAAGACAAACACATTACAACATGCATAAAGAGGACGGCTGAGTTACGGTTCAATCTTCAGATTGATCGAGAAATTAGAAGGAAACAGTCCCTTACAATTGGAAGCATTAGCACCTGAAACGTCCGATCATCTAACCCTCATTAATCCAGCTTTAACGAGTCGTTACATTTGTCTTCATCTTCGCTTACACAAACAAACTACAGCAGTTAAGCTTTTATTTCAAATTGCTCTTTTTTCTCCTATGTATAAAACGTAGCTTGTTCTGATTGCTAATCATTTAAGCATTTTCAAACAGACCTAGCTTAGAGCCTGAGGATTCAGACAAAACTGTAAATAAAAATAAAGTCAGCCAGGGTTTAAGGAGGAAGAAGGCTATACAGGGATTTTGCTTTTTTACACGATAACAGCTCTTACTCAATGTGTCATGAATCACAGCTCGAGACAACTTAATTACTGTAAACAGGCCGAGACTCTGCCTTTGTGACCAGCGGCAGGTTTCGCAGCCAATCACAACACTCATGCAGACGGAAAACGTGTGTCAAAAAAAAAAGCAGCAACCAACAGCACAGCTGCTTGAGAATTTTCTTTTAGTGACGACTTGCAAAGAGGACCTGGCATGCGGCACGAGTGGAAAAAAAAAAAAAACGAGGAGAAAGAACAAAGACGGAGACAGAGAGGTAGCTTTCTTCTTGAGTGGCATCCAATATAGGCGAGATTTTTAGATACAGATCAGGAAAGTTAATAAAGATCCCTCTTTGTGGCGTCTGATTCTCGATCACCCTTGGCCCTGTCCCTGAAACCGGAGCCGCTGCTATTTCGCTGGCGCTCATTTCGGGAGGTTAGTGGTTAAATTGTGCGTGTTAACCTGTCAAGCAGAGCCTACTTTCTGCTCTACCTTCCTAATTAAGAGCCAAGCACTCCAGCATTTTCCCCATCTTTTATATCCTACCTGCTACTACCTGGTACATCAGCAGGAGACATCTGTACATGCTTCAGTATTATTTCACTTTTGGAACCAGAATTTCACACAAAAATGACACATATTTGGTCCTTACAAAGTAAGATATAAGAATACATTCACACATACTTGCACTGTCCATGCTCACATGTTTCAATGTTTTTTTCATACAAGGTCCCCACAATGATTTTGATCCAGAAACGGTAGGTAAGGAGGTAGAAATATAAATTAAAGCTCTGATTTTGTATTTTGGTATTTGTAGGGACTGCATGGCCTCAATCACAAATAGATTAAATAGAAATAAAATACAAATAAATTTGCCTTTGAACATACACAAACATACATGGTTATTGTTAACAGATTTGAAAGCACACAAACATTATACACACTCACAATGACAAGTTTGTCTTCCAACAATCTCTTTGGTTCCTATATACAGATTTTTACAAATCACTGACACACACATACTAGTATGCAGCACTTGTGGGGACCATATTATATGAAGCAAATTGAACATATGACAAAAAAAAAAGCACACACAAAATAGTAAATAGTCTTCTTTAAACATAATGTATTTTGCTTATAGGGAGCAGGACAGCAAGTGCACAACAAAGTCCTCATAAAGAGGCTATGACAATGTGGCACACCATCTGAGTCCTCTGTATAACACAAAAACAAATATAAAACAAATGACATAAATAATGTACATTACAAACTGATAGTGATGTTACACATGTTAAGGAAGCTCATACAGGTTTCAATTTATATAAATTATGAGGCCCAGAATGTTTGTTCCAACAATGTCTAGGTTCACATAAAAATAAATAAATAAATAAAAATAATAAAAAAATTAGTACCACAGCAGTTTTGGGGACCAATAAAGAGAAAACTACAATCAGAGACTGACAATTGTCTTTAGTTTAAAAAATGAGCAATAAGGAAAAAAAAAAAAAACACTTCCATCTTAAGTCTCACACACATGCATAAAAAGAAAATATGTTAAAATGTAGATCATTAATGAGGACCACAATTTGGTTGAAGATACTATTACAAAGGTACCTGTAGGGGCCATACCTTATCACCCCAAAACCTTTAGTCCCGATAATGTGTTTGGGGATTAATGATCACACTTGCATGTGCAGTACACCTGCAAAACCAAAAAAGTTTAAACACAAACCATGCTCATGAGGATGCATTACTCAGTTCATGAGTTCAAATAAGCCAATTGTGTTCACACCAATTTTCTGAGGACCTAAAACGCTGTAAAGGCAAAAATCAGAAAACTGCTAGTTCAGCTTTGGGCCATTTGAAGTGTGTGAGTGACCTCATGCATTACTTTATTTAGAAGAACACTGCAGTCTACAACTACTTCAATACAATATGTGTGTGTGTGTGTGTGTGTGTGTAGGCTGAAATGAGAAGCCCTGATGATTGCAGCTCCACCTCTCTGGAGCCCGTTTAAGGATTTTGAGTGGATTCAGAGACTCGGGGTGAAATTAAATCTCCCTTCCAGAAAGCAATTCTTAGGTTAACTGAACACAACTCTGCGTCATTCACACACTGCACAGATCCGTGCCTGCTGCCGCTTTAAAAAAGCAAAAAAAAAAAAAACTTTTCTGATGTTTTCTTTGGCTGTGCCCACGTTCAAGTCGTTTGAAGTGCCATCGGCACTTCTCCTGTACTGAATAAAAAAAAAAAAAAAGGAGGGGGAGAAAAAAAATCCTGGCAACAGTTGCCTCATCTTCTTTTTTTTTTCACCCTTTTAGCATCCATTTGCCAAAGAGCTGAGCTTTGTGTCGAGGCGGCGGAGTGTGCGTGTTGCGAGAGGAGGGAGTTTGTATGACAGGATGGATTTGGCCGGCTTTAAGGATGGATTAAGGCACCCTTATTGTGTGACGACTCCCGATACACCGAGGTGCTGGAAAAAAGCACGCACTCTATCAGGGAACACTACTTTCATCCAGGAGGGTGTGTGTGTGTGTATGTGTGTGTGTGTGTGTATGTGGGGGGGGGTTATAAAAAATACAATAAAAAAAAAAACCCCAGAGCAAGTGAGTGAGCGAGAGAGAGAGAGAGAGAGAGAGAGAGAGAGAAAGAGAGAGGAATTCCAGTGAACTGAGAGCATGTGAGAGGCCACAATATAATGGTTTAATTAATGAAATTTTTTTTTAACGTTTTTTTTGGATGAATGAATTCATGTTAAAATGTTATTGTTGTTATACTGTTGTAGCACCAAATACGCAGATATTGGAGGCCCTCATAATTTAAACCTAAGAATAAAGACGATTTGAGAGTTTCCTGTGAGGAAGCGTTTGTTTGAGGAAGGAGTCTCCAGTATCAGCAATCCGTAACAGTCCGTTTTCCACCAAGTTACAGTCATCAGGAAAGAGCTGTGCTTATATCCTATTAGATTTAAAAGCCTGAATAAAGAAACTGAGAAAAACTGAACAAAGAAAAAATATTTTTTTCCACAAGATTGAATGTAAAAGTTGTGCTGTACAATTAATTGCTTAAAACACACACACACACACACACACACACACACACACACACACACACACACACACACACACACACACACACACACACACACACAATACGGACTTGTACAATTACCTAGTCACAAAAGACTGCAATTTATTACAAGTAATAAAGATTATGTGGAGTTTGTGATTTGTATTAAGATTTTTTTTAACCAAATAAATGTGTAAACATCCTCATAAAGTGCGAATTTATTAGATTATTTGGTGTATATTAAATAGAGGTTTAAGCCTCAATTTCAATATGGATCAAAATCTTTTTACATAAAATCGTGCAGCCATAATTAAAACTATGATATAAAAAAAAAAGTTAAATAATAAATTAAGACATTGTTGGTGAATTTCCTCAGTACAAGAAGAACAAAACACTTTACAACATGCTGATATAAATAAATAAATAAATAATCTCTTTAGGGGTGGCGACATAATTACTGTTGTGGCAGAATGAAGAATAAGGTGTTTCATTCTTTAGGATTTGTTCCATTTATCTAAATCATAAGAGAAATGTTAAGCAGAAATTAACGAAATCATGAGTCCTGTTACATACGGAAACATGCAGCCATAACCTGTTACTATGCAAAGTCAAATTCCTTACACATAAATAATTAACTATGAACAAAGTTATGTTTGTTACTATCGAGTGGTGGTGACGAACCGATCGTCTTTAAAATCAGCGAGACTTCGACTCTATTTCTGGAATGTCCCGTTCGGTCACGTCGCTCTCCTCAATCTCAGTAAGCCAGAGTCAGCAGTTTAAGGCTGCTTGTTTGCACAATAGTGCACTCGTGGTTATCAACTCGAACGGAGGAACACACACTGTGTACAAACCCCGAACTATCAAAACAAGCTCGTGACAAGCTGTCACTCAATCTTGTTTTGGCAAAACCCTTCAATTGTTCGCAAAAACGTGAAAAGGCCACAAAGCAAACAAACGTGTGGCCGTGCGAGAAAGAACCACAAAACCCCCGAAAACGCCGCCTGCACAGGAGTTGATCAGAAATACTGATTTATATTTAAAATATGTAAACCACAGCGCTCGACTTACACATCTGACAAGTTAACGACTCCTGATTAAGAGAAGTAATAGAGGGAAATTAACTTGTTGTGCAGATGCTCCACAGTGTTACCTGTTTAGCTCGTTTAGAACTATGTACATAATCACATGGATTACAATAAATAAATAAATAAATCTATGGCGTGTCTTTTTTAAAAATGAAAACAATACTTAAATAACATTACTGTTAATACTCTGGAGTATTAACAGTAACTCACAACCTGTTTAATTCTTTACATAATTAACATTATAATTAGACTGCCTTGCTAAAGCAAAGTCACTATTAAGGAGGAGTCAAACTATTGGGCTGCATCAAGCAAAGAAAACAACTAAGGAGATTTGATATATATGATTTGAATAAAAACCCTTCAACATATTATCAAAACCTGGAAGGATTGTGCTGAACCGTGAAAAAATAAATCATAAACGGAGATCACTTAAACACTTATCAGTTTTGTTCATTCATTCTTTCATTTTCTACACAGCTTTTTGGATTTTGGTGAGTGCAGATTGAGCCTATTCCAGAGTGATGGGCGTGTCAGGGTAAGAATGGAAGCGCATGAAGCGATCATGCATCGTGTCCACTGTACAAGCCTCTGGAGACAGTGTTATGATCTGGGGTCGCTTCAGTCGCTCAGGTCGAGACACAGCAACGTTATGTGGCAATAAAATGTTAAAGTTAAATCTTAGAGGATGCAACCTTTTTTTTGTTTTCCTGGCCAGGCAGTGTGTAATTATAAATAGTATCAGGTGCTGCTATTTATATCGTAAGGTAAAGTTATAATTTTGTTATGAGCCTAAAATGTTCTTAGCTGTAATGTCACTACTGTACACATTCAAGCATTCTTTAAAGATTAAGAACAAGCACTTGCTAAGGCCAAGGTAAAATAAATAAATAAGTCACCAAATCATATTTGGTTAAGCGCAATATTCATGCTTTAATGTTTAACCCTGATCTACGATTCGTTTTCTCTATTTTATCTGCACGCTTTTAGAAAGGCACTTGCCGTGATAAAAACTGGCTAATATTCAGGACACGTTTTTCGGCTCTACAGGACACACCCCTGAACTTAGACTGCTTGAAAGCAATGATAATAATAAAAACAGAGACATGACTTTATTCTACAATCCACACACCTGAGGCATATTTATCTGTCAAAACATTTCTGTTTTACTGTATGTACACAGCTTTTCCTGGTGAAGTCATCTAGCTTAGTTTTTTTTTTTTTGGTCCCATTACATCTTCTTTAAATTTGAAGTGTTTCCTAAACTTCTGCAAGAGTCCTGACCTCATGATGGAATCGTACCATGAAAATAATTATAGGGTGCAATCTATAGTACTGTACGATCATGCTCATTCTTTTGCATTTCATTTTGCCGTTTTAATGGGACGAGCAACGTCGCTGCCAATGCAGCGACGCTGTAGTTTGTTGCCCTGCTTTTCATTTAAAATAAAAAAAGCTAGCTTAAAATAAAGACAAAAAACGAGCAGAGCAGCTACCGATGCTATCCATTTCAACAATGCTAGAAAAAAAATCTGCTGGACTAGCAAAACTACATCTATTATTAACTTTTTCTAAGAATGTAGTTATGATTGAAGAACTATCTTTGAGGTCATCTACCACTTCCAAATAAAATAAAATAGCATGCTTATTATTAGAATGTCAGCAGATGTGCAATACTGAACACTCTACACCACTGGATCCCAACCCTGAACCCCCTGCCCTGAAAATTGTAGTGCTCATTTTAGTGCTCTATCATCACTCTAACATTTGAGTGATCTATCACACTCACTTCTATTCAGTAAAGGTGGCTAATGAACTAATTAGTTAAATCAGGTATGCAGGAGCTGAGAAAACACTACACTGTGCAGAGTCGCGCGTCTCCCTGGACAGGGTTAGAAACCATTCCCACTTGTAAATGTTGTCATTCTTTCAGGTGCTCCAGTTAAATGGTTGCCAGAGTGGACCCTCTGATCCACCCAATAGACTAGGCACAGTTTTTTTTTTTCAAATGATCTCCTTAGCACTGTTTAGCGCTGGCTCTAAGGACGCCCTCCATCCGGACATAGTCTTTTAAAAATAGGTTTACAAAAAAAAAAAAAAACACCCCAAAGCACCCTAAAAGCAACAACATGGCAACATAATTCCAAAGTCCTTTCCCTAACAGTGCTTTGAATAGTTAAAAGTCAGATTCCAGTCTCATTTGCTATGAACTATATTATTATTATTATAACATTAAAAAAATATATCTAATCATTCAAACAGGACATGCCAAAGTGTCTACCATTGGAGGAAAGTGGACTCAAGACCCGTTCCCTACCCGTAAATGTGGTACAGTCCACGTCTCGCCAACAGTATTATGGGTTCTACTGTACATTTCCCATTTGGACAAATGCCACCCTAAAATCTTGAGTTCTCATCAAAGTAAAATTAGCAGTCTCCTATTCTTAACAGAGTCCCCTATTTAATTCCCTAACTCCACTGTAATTATTTTTTATGTAGTAATAAAATTAATAATACGAGTTAAATGCCAGTAGGCAAATGGAGACACGCAGCATCTTTCTGTCAATTTCGTAACACGTGCGAATCTAAAGTTACATAAGCATTCAAGCAATATCAGGTGTAAAATATCTCATAGGCGCATGTAAACAATTCATTTTTCTCGTCAGCTGATCAGAAATCAGAGATCTGTTCTATATTTAGTTTTCAAATAATTATAAACGCAGCTTATTTTAATCTTTTGTAATTAGATGATGTAATTACTTATTTAAAGTTTTTATTTTAATAGTAAAATGATAAGAATTTATTTTAAAAAATCTGCTTTTCAGTCTTTATATATGCAAAAGAAAATTAAACAAATATCACATTAAAAAAATTGCAATACTGTATTGCTGTAATGCCTTTGAGAAGTTATAATAGAAAAATATTTAATTTAAATAATTTAACACAGAACTAAGGTTTAATTGGTTTCAGTGATTTCCAAACATGCTCGATCACAATCTGTAAAAGCTTTATTAACAATATCAGTAGATTGCAAGTCTGTCAAAAAAGCCAGCAATTAAGCTTTCTATCATAAAGAAAGAAAGAAAAAAGACTAATAAAGCGCCACTCCTGCCATGTCTGTTCCATCTGATGGCAGGATGGAGGGATGGAGGGATGGTGGATGGACCTAGCGGACAAAAAGAAAGCCAGCGAGGGAATATTGAGGTTCTCCGCTCTCGGTGGAACAGATAAGACAGCTCCAGTAATCTGACTCTAAGTCTGTGGATAAAGGCAGTTTGTCTCGTCTCGAGCCATCTCTCAACACCTGCTGGGTAATTAGGCCCTAATTATGAGAGAGCCAGTTCCCTTCTTCCCTCTGCGCGTTATTAAATGAAGACGAGGCCTGCCAGCCAGCCATCTCTCAACACCGGCGAGGGGCTGGCGACCTTCAGATCAAACGCACGCTAGGATCGCCTGCTTACAGCGGATCCGAGGAGGGAGGGGCCGCTCGTTTTAACGTGGGTCTTCAAAAGATCACGGACGCATTCCTTCCCTTGTTCAGAGTCAGGATGGAGGGATGAAGAAATAGAGGGAAGGAACGTCGGCCCCTTGCCTGTCATACGCCACCATTCATAAATAAGCTGCCCAGATTCAGAGATTATAGAACTCCAAAATGTCCCGGGGGAAATTAATAAAACTGAAAAGGTTCACTGCTCACATGTGTGAGTTTAGCGTCGCACTCCTGGCGCCTACCCGTTTAGCTTCGCACTCCTGGCGCCTACCCGTTTAGCTTCGCACTCTTCGCGCCTACCCGTTTAGCTTCGCACTCCTCGCGCCTACCCGTTTAGCTTCGCACTCCTCGCGCCTACCCGTTTAGCTTCGCACTCCTCGCGGCTACCTTTTGAGCGTTGCACTCCTCGCGGCTACCTTTTACCCAATATTGCGCTCTGCTTGTCTACCTTTTGAGCGTCACACTCCACGTGTCGTTTAGTGTCGGGCTCCACACGGTTACCAGTTTAGTGATGCGCTCCTCGCGCATACCCGTTTAACTTCGGTTACCAGTTTAGTGTTGCGCTCCACACATCCACCCCTTCAGCGGAGTGCTTACACGTTTAGTGTCCCACTCCTCCCATCTACCGGTTTAGTGTCGCACTCCTTGTGTTCACCGGATTAGCATCAAACTAAATCCACTCTCCTTGTGCAATTTTATAAAATCGTTTTCTGCACTATTATTTATTTTCTAATAATATATAATATAATCATAAATAATATATTTGACTTTTTAAAAAATGCTGAAACAAATTCAGTTTACCTGAATTACCTCTTTCAGTAACATGTTAAATATAGTGTAGTAACCATAATAAAGAGGAATACAATAAATATTAATTATGTATTGATTTGATTTGACATGAAAAACGATCAATAAAGTGCATGAGCCTTCAGTACTAATCTACAACACAAACATACGAACAAAAGAATGAAAGAGAAGTAAAGAATGAAATGAAGAGTGAAAGAACAAAATATTCTGGACTCCATTTGCCCTAAGGAGGATGTATATTAGATTTTTGTCCAAAATGAGTTCCACTGCACAGCAACAACCTACATATGCAGAATATAATAAAAAGTTACGTACATAAGTTAAAAAACAAAATAAAACAAAAAAACAGTGCCTAAGATAGAAATTATATTTGAAAAAAATCTCAATTAACAAATCACTTGTTTTATGTGTGTAATCATGTATGTGTATATATGTATATCTATTTTCCTTTTTTAAATAAAAGTATATGCATTTTAATATGTTTATGCCCCCCCTTCATTTTTCGTCCTTATTAAACAAAAGTTGTATAAATATCAGTCAGGAGCCGAGAGTCATGTGGTGTTAGGTGATTTTTGTGACTATGGACATTTATTTTTCTTTCCTTTATAATAAGTAAAAATAAATTTGATAAATTATGTGAAGTTTACACTTCTGTAGAAAGGAGACCAATATAAAATATAGATATTAAAAAAAATTATAAAAATTTAATTACAAGTTTTCATTTGATCGTTTAAAACGTTTACAGGCCAGTCAAACACCTTGCTTAAAAAAACAAACAAACGAGAAAAAAAAAAAAAACAGCTTGTGTTTTTGATGTGTCTAACGTATGATGATCTGCCCTCATAAGACACTTTACTGAGGGACTGAGAATATATTTTGCAATTTTTCAGTTTTTATTTTGTACTTTAATTATTTTAAGCCTTCTGCCCAACTGCTCTCATGATAACCCCTGACCTCTGTCCAAACTTTTATATAATAGATTAAAATAAACAAAATACAAACATTTAATTAAATGTAAATAAATTGGATAAATTAACTAAAAAAAAAAAAAAAAAAATTTTAAGTGTGTTTTGCTGCAGACCCCCTCATGCACGGCATACTTTGAATAAATCTCTAAATCTGTAAAGTTGGAGTTTTTTTGCGCGAACGGTTGAATAAAAGCTGGATGAAGATTGACAGCAACGGCGATGTGTCACTCTCGGCGCGTTCTCTGCAGCTGGCGTTCCTGCCCTTCCTAATGAGATCATACCTCAGCTCTCAGACAGCGTTTCCTTCATTCTTCTCTTTATGGAAACGCTTATCTCGTGTTTCCTCTCTCGTTCTCCACTCGGTGGCCATTTCCATCCAACTTCGTGTGTGTGTGTTTGTGTGACAGGGAAACCCTGATAGGCTGTTTAGAAACCGCCCCCCCCCCCCTCCCCTCCCCAAAAACCAAACACAAACACTTCACCTGTTTGAAAAAATAAATAGTCAAATCTTCGAAACAAAGACAGAGGATGGAGACGCAGCGCCATTATAAAGTCGAGTTAAACAAACAGAGCAGGAAGTGAGACCCACACACACCCTATATTGTAAGGGTATGAGTGCTGGTTGTGTGTGTGTGTGGAATGGAAAAACATTTCTGCGGTAGACTGATGGAGTGAAGTGCCCACACACGCACCCCCGTCGGTCAAGGGGAGGGGCCAGTATTGTTCCTGCCAATGGCGTGAACGCAGTGCCAAGGTTAGACGAGATAAGGTTGGTGTGTGTGCGTGCGTGTGTGTATAGAGTGTTGACTGACCACTTTGTCACTGATTTAGAAGATCCCAGTGACCGTGGTTAACAAACGGATCAGCAGGTAGTGCACTGTTATCTGTTAGCATTGTCACCTGTTTCCTTCCCCAGGTGTGTTCAGGGACAAACTGATGAGGAGCGATGAGGACGTCCACTCCATCACACATACACACTCTGAACAAGCTGAAGACGGAAGGTCATAGGACAAACACAATCTGGACAACCCTTGGCTTTCTGGTTGTGTGGCGAGCCATAATCAATTCAATTCAATTCTTTCTGTTTAACAATGCTCATTGTCGCAAAGCAGATATGAAACTCTGGACCTTGGAGATAAAAGTTCTCTGGTACGATTAGAGCAACATTGAACTTTGTGGTCTTGGTACAAAGAGTGAAACATGGTGGTCGTGACCCCTCCCCACCCCCCCTCCCCCAACCTTCACATTTTTCTTCCACAGAACCAGACGTTCTTGTATTTTATAATGTAGTCTTGAGGAATAGTTCTCCAGGCTTCCTGAAGCACTTTTTTTCCAGTCCAGTCACTGTACCTGAGCTGTTTCAAAGGAATGTTTTTGTTTGTTAAGCCAAACAAGTGACCAATGAATAAACTTGATGCATGAACCAGTGAGAAACAGGTGCAGGTGATGACAGATGATGATCAGGAGGTGATTAGTATACTGCTGAGGTTGTTACAAACAGTTTTTTTAAACGCATCTTTAGGCAGTCTGCAGCCTGTCGCAGTAAAACATTTGTTCACGTTTCCTAAATTTAATGGGAAGAAATGCCAGGGGTTCAAATCACTACTGTCTATTGTGACGCCAGCTGACTCCATATAACTAATCATGTGACTGGCGACACCAGAACCAGAAAATTTAAACGTTCACGGCAACTGGGTGTAGATGAACGCAACTAATGTTACAAACGTTTCAGGTTCCAAAAGTTATACATTTTGAACTTAAACGTGATTTTTCAAGTTACTTTGTAAATGAACAACAATTTCCAATGAAGTCCATTTTGATTCCAGGTCATCACTTGTGATGATGATGGAGGAGTGTATACTAGGTTTCTAATTTGAGGAAAATTAACTAAATGTTCTGCGATCCTGATTTATCAAATTATTATCTTATTAATGATTGTCATTAGGTTTAATATGCTTATTAATGAACAGAAAGTGCTCTAACAGTGAGAGTGAAGTACAATAGGAGGAACATTGGTGTAAGGCTCAAAGCGGCCTGCTGTTATTGAATTACTGGTTTGTAAATTGGCAAACTTGAATGAAAAGCAGAAAAAAAGAATAAAAAATTACGACATTTGTAAAAATCTTAAAAGTCTTACTCAGTCAGTGGAGTGATCTTCCGAATAGCAGGGAGGGTACTCGTGACCTTCTGACCTTCTGGAACCTGGACAGGGGAACACACAAGCCTCGTCAGTTCTCGCAGAACCTGGTCACACAGGTAACATTCCCCCCCCCCCAAAAAAATGCAGAAAACCTTGGAACAGCTACTTCCTTCCAGTGGTCCCTCTCAACACAGTCGAACACTGTCTAATCAAAAGCACATGGATCATTACATCACATATGATCTGAGCCAGGCTGAATTTGTTGCAAAAGGTGTTTATTTATTAATTTTTTTGATGAAGGCAAAGTTTGACGAAAACATTCATCATTTCCATCAAGATCATTATTTCTAACTCTGACCATGTCAGCATGTCTTGTTCTTTTGCCACATGTTCTATTCAGACTAATTTTGTGTGTGTGTTTCCTTGGAAAACAATAATATTTCTAAGTGATCCCAAACTTTTAAGCGGTAGTGTACTTACGATCAGCTGTAATCATAAAAACCTGATATTGTGTACATGCCTCTAATAACAATCTTCAAGGCCTGGACTCCACGAGACCTCTGGAGGTGTGCGGATTAGTGTTAGGAACCAGGGTCTGGCACCAATGTTTCTTCAACAGATCCTTTAAGTTCTTTAAGTCATGAGGTTGGGCCTCTGTGGATCAGACTTGTTACTCAGACGCTCGGTCAGACTGAGATCTGGAGAAACTACACCTTGAACACCGTCCACATGATGGAAAAGAAGATGTGATTCTTCACACCAGGCCACCTTCTTCCATCGCTCCGTGGTCCAGTTCTGACGTCCACTTGCTCACATTGTAGGAGCTTTCAGCAGTGGACACGGGTTGGCATGGGCACCCTGACCCGTCTGTGGCTAGACAAGCTGAGAGGCACTGCGAGCTCCGACTCTTTTTCAGCATATTGTGCTACAGTAGCTCTTCTGCATGATTGGCGCTAAAAAGGTAGTCTTTGTTTTACATGCAGATTAATGAGTCTTTAGATGAATGACGCCAACTAGCGCACCAGTTCATCACTTGTCTTTCCTTGGAGACGTTCTGGCACGTACTAACAGCATAGAACTCCAGAAGTACAGTAATACCATTTTGGAGATGCTCTAAACCAAGTTTTTTAGCAATCACAGTGGGGTCTTTGTTAAAGCCTCTCAGGTCCTTATACTCGCCCATTTTTCCTGTTTCTACATCATCAAACTTTGAGAACTGGCTGTTCGCTTGCTGCTTAATATACTGTATTCCTTTCCTTTAAACGTGTCGATATATAGATATGATCTATAAAGTTATTAACTTCACTTATTAGTGTATTTAATGTTATGGCTGATTGGTAAAGATACACAGTAGGTGTCACTGTCATGTTTCTGCCAAAATGTCTTTTGAGGAGAGTCTAAAACTGGATTAAATTAAAAACACGAACAATATGCACAATAACACTGCTGTTGACACACACATAACTTTATTATAAAATAGTGGTACCTCAGCATACGAACGCCCCGCCTCATAAATTTTCACCCAAGTTGCATGTACATTCAGGAGCCGTTCAAAACACAAAACACATTTTTTATTTTTTTGCGCAAGATTTAGTGATTTAGTTAAGATGTAGCACCATGGGGTGAAACTAGAAAGTGAGCAAGGAGAGTAGCAAGAAGAAAACACTGTCACTTTCAGTTGTATATACACAGGGTGGATCAAAAGTAGGGTTACAGTTACTTCATTATCTGCTTCACCTTCACGTTTTAGATATAAAAATTATCATCAAGAAGGTGGACACTTTGCGCACTTGAGAGATTACATGTTCAATGTAAAATGTCTAATATGTAATATACAAAGTCTAAATTTCTAATAAAGGAAAAAAGTGTTAACTGTAACCCTACTTTTGGCCCACCCTGTATATATATATATATATATATATATATATATATATATATATATACATATACACACATACATACATACATACATATAGTAACTTTGCAAGTCTGCAAATCCATGGATTGTACATTTCATCTAAAATGTTTTTTTTTTTCTTACTGCAATTTCTCTTTAATTGCAGTAAAATGTTTCTATCCTCCTCTTTTTTCTTTTCAGGCCTCGTATAAGCCGTGTAAGCATTTCACTGCATATCATACTGTGTATGGATGTGTATGCAACAAATTCATTTTTTATTTGAATTTTTACTTTCAGTGCAGCATTAGAGACTTGAAACACTCGTCAGTCTGTGTGTGTAATAATTTACCTCCCATTATTCTTACAATTCAGTTGATAATATAATGCACTTCTCAACTCTAATACTTTAATTGTTAAGCTACTAACAGACTTAAGCTTTTGATCCTCCTATCTGATATCGCCGGAGAGCTTCTGGATCTTCTCAATTGTCATTTTCCTTCATCATCACTTCTGTATTTCATCAATCATTTCACGCATCGCCACCTTCTGTTTTTTTTTCTTTATAGCTTTTTTCAGTAATATTTCCTCATGATTTTGATGCAGGGTTTAGAAGCCATGATGCACAATATGTACACTACAATAAAATCAACACTTTTGCAATTTCAGCTTTAACATCTAAGCAATGTTTTGGTGGATATTATTATTATTATTTTCAGAACATCTTGTGCATTATGATGCTGTAAAGAGATCCAGACCAGTACACATGGAGCAGTTTTGGATTTAGAACTAAATAAACACTCCATTTGTATTTCTCATTTTATACCGAGGACATACAAAAGCTCTAAACTTTTAAAAAAAAAATAAATGACAGACATGATAACTATACGGTTTCTTCTCTTATAAAGCCACGACTTTCAAAATATCTGAAATACAAACGCTGGTCGGTCTTAAACTAAGAACAGGTACAAACCTGATCCGGATTTGCCGCCGGTGACGTAATCAACACGCGACATTGGACATGAAGGACCCGTCTAACGGGGCGACGGCGCTCTCGTTCGTGCCTGTGTTTTATTACTTCTCATTTTCTCTTTTTCCAAGCATTAAACTGGGAACATTTGACATACTTTATATATATATATATATTTTTTTTTTAAATCAACAGAAATGCATCTTAATTTTTTTGAATGTTACATACATATAGTAAGATTAATCCATATGCACAAATAAAACATCCAGCTCATAGTTATTGTTAAGCAGTCACTATTAATTAATATTAATAGTGATAAAAATATTTTTGTGACCCAAGAGCTTTGTCCCTAATCCTTTCCTTTCAGAAACTAACAAAAGACGAGACATGAACCTGCTGAGCCCCTCGCAACGTCGAAACACTGAGTATCCTAAACAGACATGTCTCTTTTTTTCCTTCAATCTTTATCCTTTTTGGTGAAAATGAGTAAAAGAAGAGAAGAGGAGGGAAGGGAGGGGGAGAAAAGGCTCTTAATCCCCAGAACACACAGTGTCCTTTCATAGCTGCAGCAAAAGAGAGAAAGGGAGAGAGAGACCTTGTATTTGTCCATTCCTATCATGGACGAGTTTTCAGGATCGAGTCTAAGCGGAAAAAAGATTAGATGAAACCAGAGTGTTTTAAACCGCTTTGGAGGCCCTGGATTAGTTCGGCTGGTGGTTGCACACCGACCTTTTCTCTCAAGGGCTCCTAAAATGAGACAGAACACTATACAAGTTCACAGGTGCTGAGGAGGGAGTGAAGTTCAAGACAATACTTCATTGACTGTATTGTAATTGGAAAAATCTTGACCAACAACATATCGGCCAATCATACAAGTGTTTGGTTATCTTTTCTTTCTTTCTCACAACCAACACCATCTACTCCACCAACAATAATGAGCTCATAACAGGACATTTCTACACGCCTAGAAGTTTGTCATTCATACCAAGGTTACAAAACCATAAGGAACTATCTGATTTCCATTTTTTTCTTACAGCAGGAGTATTTAAAAAGCATAGGAAAATCCATCCATCCATCCGTCCATCCATCCCACTTATCATGTCTAAGGCCATGAGAGCCCAGAAAGATTATATTTAAAATACCACCATGAGTGATGGAAAACAAAATGAGCAGAGAGTATAGTGGTGCTGGAGACTTCTAACTTTACATTATAATGTCTCAAATGCTAGAATTAATGTCTAACCTTACTGAGGAAACCCAGAAACCTACAATCCTTTTTGCACGATGTTTATTTCCCGTTATAAGATTTGAGCATACATAGCCTACAACATGGGGTCACTGCAGTCAGTGAGATCGTCGTCATCTATGCCGCTTTATACTGTATACAGGGTTGCGGGGGGCCTGGAGCCGATCCCAGGAGACTTAGGGCACCAAGCTAACCACTAAGCCACCGTGCCCCCAGTCAGCGAGATAGTTTACAAATTTAGGCAATGTTCATAAGATTGCGTAACGAAGTAGAAGTTGAGGTTAGCTAAAAGTCATTTGTTTATCATTATCTGTGCGTTCTGTCAGCTTTTTCACATGATAACAGATCAAATGCCAGCCACTAAATTAAGAAACAAAGAAAAAAAAAACACTTTTTAAGCTTAAAATGGACATCCACATGAATTTTGGTAAGGTTACATTGAAAATGTCATTGTTCAATGATCTCATATCATGATATGCCACTGAGAGAATATTCCTAAATTAGCATGGACACTGACTGAATGGAATAAAAAAATAACATCCTAACAACAGTAAGCCAGTACTAAACCATATGTTTCCTGGTCAGTACAGCTTGTTAGCTAACATTTGGAATCCTCTTGTCATCAGCTAAACTATAATGAGGTCATCTTGTTCTCTCAGATGTGCGATGTGGGATATTACCTTCCGCCCAGGCCAATTAAAGCAAATGGACAAGGCAAGAGCGTGACCCCATCGAGGGGGCAGCGAAAACCTGGGCTGGTCAGATGCCATGGGCCGCGTCGCCATGAATTATTGGTGCCGTCTCCGTTTACGCTCTCCCAGGGTCCAAGGAGGGGGCCGGTATATTGTTTGTCTGGATGAAAGTGGAGGAAAGAAATCCCTAGATACACTGTCTAATGCCATTTCTCTCTCACATATACACTGTGGGAGAACATTAGCTCAGATTACGGGTCGGTCAAGGCGTTTTCGTTTGCTTTGACCTCAGAAAAAAAAAAACGCTACTGTGAAATCACTCCATAGAAAAACGTGTTAGCGGCTTGAGACTTCAGAGATTTCCATCGGTCTGTGCCATACATCAGAGCACAGAAGTGCTAAGGAAGCATGGCCAGAACCCTGTGATTGCGATTTCATGGATAAACATCTGTCCTCAGCCACATTAGAGCTGTGCTGTCATCACGAGCGTGTTGGAGGGAAATGTCTGCATCAAAGCCTGAGGAAATGCAGGAACCCCAGCATCCTGCTACAGCTCACGCGATATTCAGAGAGATTCTAATAAGCAACGGTTGTTCTGTTGGATTTGATATGGTTGAAGTTGCAATTAAGGCTATTAGAGCATAGATAGGCTTAAACCTGACTTTAGATAGTATGATTTCTCATGAAGGAAGCGATTGCTGAAATAGTCACGGGCAAGCGTTGGTTCTTAATCCTTAGCTCTAAGTCGCTTTGAATAAATGTGTATTCCTAACGAATACATTTATAGACAGTCAGTGAGAAAAGACATTTGGTGCTTTGGTGTCTAACATTTTGCTTTATAAGCTTCAAGAAGAAATAAAACATTTAAAGCCTCCTTAAGCAATATACAAATTGAATTAGGACTGTATTATCATGACATAATTCTGCCGTCAAACATCCTCGGTCTGATTCTTAAGCCGAGTGACACCCAAATATAATATTTAAAAAACTAGACATTTTTGGGACACTGAACAACACCATGTGGTTTATGGTTTCCCTGCAAGCTTTCCTAATTGTTAGCTACACCATATGGCCATTGGCCAAAAGTATTTGGACACCAGACCACAATACCCATATATGGTTCTTCCCTGACCTGGAGCCTGGAAGCACACGATTACATGTCACATTACGATTTCCCTTCACTGGAGCTAAGAGGTCCAAACCTGTTTCAGGATGGCAATGCCACAGTACACAAAGCCAGATCCAGGAAATGCACATACTTTTGGCAATATACTGTAAATCAGAGCCTGTTAAAATAGAGAAAGCCTACCATTCATACAAATAGGGCAAAAGGTAACCCTTAACATGGCATCTTAGGATTTACCTGCCAAACAAAATATATATTTTTGCAGGAGTAAGGATGGTACCAAAGCCCTCCATGTACCACACACAAGATGACTCTCAGTATCTCCTGAGTGTGTTGTCTTTGGGAGCCTTTCTCAGCCTTGTGCTGATAGACACCGTGTGTGTGTGAGATGTTTCAGAACAAAAGTGTGGATGGAGCTGGAGAATCAGTGGGAAGAGCAGTGATTAATCCAGTCAAGGTCTCCGGCAGCACTATTACACACCTCACACACAAACACTCTTATCTCCAGGGTTTCTGCCTTCACTCCCATCTGCCTTCACAGACCTTCACGGCTGAAAAAGGAAGCTGTTTATACACATCAGCATTCATCAGGGCTTCACTCCCAGTCCGGCATCGCTGACAGACTGGTACACTTTATCGGTTTCAGTGCTTCAACATGCTGGAACAGAAATAAGGAACGGAATTGGAAAAACAGACAATCGAGTAAGTGTTGCACCACAGAGCTCCGGGATAAGAACACAGCTGTGGAAGACGTGTCGTGTTTTTGCAGGTCAAACACTATGCTAATGAGAGGTCAGGATGTTTTATTAAGGTTTGATTAGAGTATTTCTCAAGTAAGAAATTCTTGTCATGTACATTTCAGTGTCTTTTCCATCCAATTTAACTAACTGGATAATTAATATATCATCCCGAGTTAAAGTGGGTGTGTTAATGCAGCCCAGAGGGGGCCCCGGCCACCCCAACAGGTTGAACCTGGACTGACAGGTCTCTGAGTGAGGACACACCGTCTTCATTGAGACTGACCGGCACAGAAGCCAGACCTTCATTGAGCCCATTTAAATTAATGTATGAATCAAATGACCAGTACCCCCTAACCCCCACCCCACCCCGGGCTTTTCTGACTCTACCCGCCATCCCCAAACACACACATGTACACGCTCACGTGTTGTCTGGAGAGGCCCCGTGTCCACTAACAAACAGTCCACAATCTGTAAAAACACGAGAAACCCGAGACAACGAAAATGAGGCACTGTTTCTCTCCTTCAATTGAACAAACCCTCGAATAAATAAACAGCACGTGGTTTGCTGTAGTCCTCAGAGAAACAACACCGGGAGCCCACAGGCATCCCAGAATGCAATCTGTCAGTGCGCCACATCAACCTCATCAGAAAGCCAGATACCCACTGAGAAGAGAAAGAGAGAGAGAGACTAAGTCCTCCTTATTTATATGAATTTAAACAATCATATGTGAATATGTAAATATTAAGAGAAGATGTAAACAGTATTCATACAGTCGGGATTTAAGGGGAATTTGTCATTTCCGGAAGAAGTTTTTGACATTGAATGTGTTTCATTATTGTTCTGATTTTTATTATGGATTTAAAATGAGTTAAATTAATTTATGTTCGTCTTTGTTTTCAAGTTGTTAGCTGTCAGCTGGTTGTTGGTTCTCAGCACAAGTTTTTTTTAATTTTTTTTTTAGATTTTTTAGATTAAAATTTTTCCTTTTCGGAGATGACAGAGATGCACTGTGGGTAAGAATATGAAATCTTTTACACAAGCCACACACAACTCCGAGAGAGGCTGCGCAGCAGAGAGTCACACACGCTCAGCTCAGGTGGACCGTCAGGCCACAATAGTGACAGATTAAAGCTTGCAGCGTGGCCCGAGCGCAGCCTGACATGTTGACATGTTCTGCTAAGTGCATTTCAAGGCGGATTTAGACACATTTGTTCCATTTCGGAGCGCGCACGAGACGCTAAAAGCTCAGGGTTCAGGAGGGAAAGTTTTAAGAGAGACGTGATGCATGAGAGTCCCGTCCCTGAGCAAACAAACACAGAGGAATCTGCTCAATTGTCCACGTGTGCTTGAGTGACAGGACATTGGAGGACAGGGTCAAAGAGGGTACGGTGATGCTGGTAGGGGAGCTGACCTTGTTTATGCGTGCGTCTGCGCACGCACACACACCCACGCACACCCACACAATAAATTATTTTTGCTGCTGCTGTTGTTGTGATGGTTATTTAACATTGTAAGGAGTCTCCAGTGTAAGTGCACACACACATATAAATATATATAAATTTAGAAAACCAGACACACACACACACACACCAAAAACAAATACCCACAGTAACAGATTACAATTTCAGCGAAACACAACTATGAATAGAAACGTACAAAGACAGAAGCACGTACACATACAGATCTCTCTCTCTCTCATACAAACAAACACACACGTGGTCTTCTTCTCCCGAGTTCAGATGGACAGTCGGACCCCCACGATGTTTTAACCTCACACACTCCATAGGGGGGATAAAAGAGAAGACACAAACACACTGCATGATTAATGAAACAGAGGCGCTGTACACTCTCATCATTTATTACTTTACACATAAATTATACAGTTCCAAAGCTTTATATCAGATGAGTCTCCTCTATTCACACACACGCAGAGTGGCGACGCCGGAGCACATCATACCTGCCCTCTCCTCTTAGGGCTTTTAGTGCAGGTCCTCATTAACCGGCCCCCATGACAAGCTCAGCCCTGACCCCTGAGGTTGTGTCTGTGTGTGTGTCAAGGGATGGGAACTGTGAGACTGGAGGTAATAATAATAATAATAATAATAATAATAATACATTTCAGTGTCATGTATAAGCTGCAAGATCACTTATTGTTACATTTTACAACCACGTGCAAAAGTTTGTATCCCCTCAGAACAAAATCAAGACAGGGGAAAAAAATATTTTAAAAGAATATGCAGCCTCCTTTTCTGGATATTTTACAATAACCTGCATCTTTTGCATCCTTGTGTAGGTTTCAGATCCTCGAATGTCCCTTTCATGTTATTTCTCTGTGCAGCTTGGATTTTCGTCTCGCTACTGTACATCTTCCCTTAAACTTGAAAGGGGCTCAAATCTTTTTGCACTTAACACTACATAACAAGCTTGTGTGTCTAATCAGGTATCTGCAATCACCTAGTCATCATGAAAGCTATCCGATTTATCGAAGTAGTTTGTCTAGTAGTTTAGCTACGTAGCTAAATAAACGTTACAATGCGTGAAGGTTATGATGATACGATGATCCTACAAAGAATCTCACCGTCGCTATAGAGAGACACAGGAGCTTTCAACAGCCTCCGGAATGTTACAAAACTACAACCAGGATAATACAGTAAACCACTTTACTGTGGTAATTATGATAATATGGAAATATAATTTGTATATCTGTACATTTGGACAAATTGTGAAATTTAAATAAACATAGGTTTAAAGACAAACTCGACTCCAGTCCCATTCCTTCCACGTCCGATATAAGAGAGAGTGAATGTGTGTGTTTAGCTATGGCTAAGCTGTTATTGTTAGTGGTAATGTACTGGGGTCAGGATTCCTCAGTCAGCACCCCCCTGTTCCCTTAAAAACATGAACACAGAACCCCTCGCTCCCTCCTCAGGTCCAAACAAACCTGGTAGCGCTGCTCGTCTCCGTCTCGTTCTCCACAGCGGCCTGTCACACGCACTCCGAGCCTCATTAATCAGAGAGCTGAGGCACATCAGACAAAAACAAACCTTCTCTGTCTCAGTAAAAAAAAAAAAAAAAAAAACCCTCACAACCTTTCCTGAGTGTATTTCTAACAAGGGGAACAAAACAAAGCCTATAACTCAGGGTTCAAAGACGAGGTGAGAGTTTCGATGCGTTCATAAATTCATCTGGAGCTAGCCTTTAGTAGCGAAAGCGAATTGTCTTTCTAGTTAGCTTCATTTAATGGGATTGAAATGAACCTTGCTAAGGTGAATCATTAGGCGAAGTTCGAGAGTCCTAGTGGTTTCTGATGTTTCTGTAATTAAGGTTTTTAAATTAATATATTGTTCCTAATCGCTAATATTACTACAATACGAAATCCTGTTCCATTTGGGAGGAGGGTCCCTAGATAGGCAGCCTTTCTACCAAGTGTTTGTCCTTCTGATAACACCAATCAGCATTAGGAACATATTCTCAAGGGCATTCATTTAGGAGAAATTTAACACCGAATAAATAAATAATTAAATACAGAATGCTGGTTTTGTCATTCTGAACTTAACTTTAACTAAACTAAAATTATTTTTTTTTATTAAATTGTGGCCCGATATAAATACACAAGATTTGAGTAATAGATTAACCTGTTTTTAATAATTTCTTTCATTTTTAACTCCTATAGATGACATGGTAGCGTAGTGGCTAGCACTGTGGCCTCGCACATCCAGGGTCAAGGGTTCGATTCCCGCCTCGGGTCTGTGTATATGTGTGTGTGTTTTGCAGGTTCTCCCCATGTTTTGTAGATTTCCTGTGGATACTTAACAAATTGCCCATTGTGTGTGTGTGTGTGTGTGTGTGTGTGTGTGTGTGTGTGTGTGTGTGTGTGCCAGGGTGTACCCCACCTTGTCCCCGAAGTCTCCTGGGATAGGATCAAGGCCCCCCACGACCCTGAATACAGGATAAGTGCTATAGGAGATGAATGAATGAATGTAATTCCTACTATATGAACTAGTCAAAATTTTACAAAAAAGAAAATTGGACAAAAATCTACGCTAATGTTTCTTTGAGTATAAAATAAAAGGACAATTATCAGCATTTTAGCTAAAGCCAAGGTTAATCTCTAAGCTGTCGCGCCAAAAACAAAGGAAAAAAAGGAGGTGAATACTGCCCCCTTCAGGCATCCAAGGGCATTTCTAAAAACACACTTTATCTCTGGTGATCAGGTTGCTGCAGTGTGTTGGGCAGAGAGGAGGAAAGAGAGTGTGTTGTTTGTGTTTCTGTAGGTTTTTTTTTTTTTAAAGAAAGAAAAGTTTTAAACAAGCTCTCTCTCGGCCCGGGGTTTGACTGACACTCTACTCGGCCCGTGTTTGTCTGCTTCCCTGGGAACTGTGGTGTATCGCTGTGGCGACAGACCGAGCCCATCCATCAGTGTCAGCTGCGGAGAATGAGTAATGGACAGGAAGTACAGCCGGAGAAACAACAATATTTCTGCGAATATGTTTTTAAAAACGCCGGGCTGCCTCTTTCTCCTGCGACTCTCATCTCGCCGTGCCTTAATCCTGATTTATGAGCTTGTGTTTTTAAAAAAATTTTTTTAAATCTTGCTCTCTAGACATATCGAGTGAATTAAGGGACACAAATGGCACCGAGGTCTAGAATAGATATCACGACTCAAGGTGTACTTTCAATATCTGCCTATAGAAACGTTTTACTCTTAGGAACGTCTAAAGCTGAAGGTCTGAAACTGCACTCCTGGAGGTCAAAGGTTATGACAGGCCGCAGGCGAGACAAACCCGAGTTTTGCAGCTCAATTGTGAAATCGCAGGGTCTGTGTGTTCAGGGTATTTAAGGTAAGGGAGGGGTGTTTAACCTCAGCAGCCGGTCACCGTGGCATCCAGACCCGAACGCTTGGTGATGTGGAGTTTGGTGAGCTCCTCCGCGCAGGTGGGGTGGATGCCGACCGTGTCGCACAGCTGAGAGTACGTAAACCCGCACCTACGGAGAGCACAGACGAGAAAAACACACTGATCTGGAAAGCAGTCATGAAAATGCGATGTTTAAAACTTAACGCTAGTACAGTATTAGCAGCCCATTTAGTTTTTTTCTTTATACAGTTCTTTTTAAGTTAGTAAGAACTCAAAAACTTTCTATAACACAGGGGTTCAAACGTTCAAACCCCATCAACACCAAGCTGCCACTGTTGGGCCCTCGAGCAAGGCCCTTAAAACCGAACTTGCAAGATTAAATGAAAGTCGCTCTTCATGCTAAATGCTGTAAATCTTCAAGACCAAATTTTTATACATTTTCTCCAAACTCATAAAACTCAACCATATACAAGGTAATATCCCAAGTATAACTAGTTCTTTTATGCAGTTCCACTGTTAAACTTTTGTGAACTGTGACAGTTTACAAAAAAAAATATATATATAACCCATCAGATCAAACGCAAATGAAATATGTATTCGGTTTATCTTATCAAACGTTCTGAATGTATACGTAATTTAAGATGTTACGCAAAGTAAATATAATGTAGACGTATAACAGTTAACTTTATGTTAGACATTTTTCTTGTGTTTTTTAAGTCAAAAGGTGCCGAGTGATGCGTCAAAAATATCACATCAGAATCAGTTCCATAAAAGCATTTCTGCAGAATGCGTTGGTAAATTTGGTTTTGTTCCGTCTATGTTACAGTTCACACACATGATGCGTAACTTCAAGTATCGGGATGTGATATTTCTGCCGTATCGCCCAGGTCACGTTTGGTGTTTCGGGCATCAGTCCGTCTCACCCAGGATATTTTCTGTTCTCTATCGTTTCAGGTCAGAGCCTACACAATCAGTTTGATTTTTATTTCCGTTAAGAACGTGAAAAAGAGGACGGATTTCTCACTGGAAGCCGAGAGCGAAGCCTTGCGTGACCTCTCCAGCGCTGGGGCCAGTGAAGTGAAGCCCTATCACGCGCTGGGGCTCTTCTCGCTCACACACCACCTGACAGAGTAAAGTGAAGCCAAAGGTTTATACACGAACAGCGTACACACAAACACACACCAAGTCTCGTCACCAAGTGCCTCGACTCCTTCACCTTGATGTAGCACTGGCTGGCGTCTCTCTCGGCTACGCTGAACTCCAGAGGTTTGTAGAAGGCATGATACACCTGGCAAGCAAACAGGAAGACAGAATGAAGTTTGGTCCAGGTTTCGATCCGCTCCCGCGCCAAAACGTTGTGTAACAATAATGATTTTTGTATATTAAGTGCTGATTAGTGCTGAGTATGATGATGATGATGTCAGATGTCGAAATTGTACATTTTCTGCAGCCAAATCGCGTCCCTTTTCTCCCCGCACAGATGTGTTTCACAAGTCCATCAATCATGTAAAAAAAATGAAAAATAAATCCTTTTGTACTATGAAGAGATTAACAAATAAACATAAAACACTTCAACAAATGACTTGTAGGGAAAATTAAATAATAAAAAATCTACAAAAAATGATCTTTAATTAGACAATATAAAATATGAGGGGTGTTCAAGTCAAACCGGGACTTGTGATGAAATTTCTGGTGAGTGAAGGTGCAACAGTGATTGACGTTTGCAGACGCGGTGATGAGACTCTTAATCGCAGCAAAACATTTGAACATAGGCTGTACACTCACCCACCCAATCCCCACTCACCCACTCACTCACCCACTCACTCACTCACTCACAAACACCACTCAGCTGGGAGTCATTGTCACATACTATATATCAGCCATGTCCACATGTTTGCGCCATTAAAGGAGTTCCTGGGAGGCTGTCGTTCAGATCATGGCTCCGGTGTACTGAGATAATATTCTATCTTGGTGGCATTATATAAAGAAATAACTGTGTTATTCTGTACAGTGGTGGCCAAAAGTTTTGAGAATTACATAAATATTGGAAATTGGAAAAGTTGCTGCTTAAGTTTTTATAATAGCAATTTGCATATACTCCAGAATGTTGTGAAGAGTGATCAGATGAATTGCATAGTCCTTCTTTGCAATGAAAATTAACTTAATCCCGAAAAAAACTTTCCACTGCATTTCATTGCTGTCATTAAAGGAGCTGCTGAGATCATTTCAGTAATCGTCTTGTTAAATCAGGTGAGAATGTTGACGAGCACAAGGCTGGAGATCATTATGTCAAGTTGATTGGGTTAGAATGGCAGACTTGACATGTTAAAAGGAGGGTGATGCTTGAAATCATTGTTCTTTCATTGTTAACCATGGTGACCTGCAAACAAACGCGTGCAGCCATCATTGCGTTGCATAAAAATGGCTTCACAGGCAAGGATATTGTGGCTACTAAGATTGCACCTAAATCAACAATTTATAGGATTATCAAGAAATTCAAGGAAAGAGGTTCAATTCTTGTTAAGAAGGCTTCAGGGCGTCCAAGAAATTCCAGCAAGCGCCAGGATTCAGAAAAAAGAGGATTCAGCTGCGGGATCGGAGTGCCACCCGTGCAGAGCTTGCTCAGGAATGGCAGCAGGCAGGTGTGAGCGAATCTGCATGCACAGTGAGGCGAAGACTTTTGGAAGATGGCCTGGTGTCAAGAAGGGCAGCAAAGAAGCCACTTCTCTCCAAATAAAAAACATCAGGACAGATTGATCTTCTGCAAAAAGTATGGTGAATGGACTGCTGAGGACTGGGGCAAAGTCATATTCTCGGATGAAGCCTGTTTCCGATTGTTTGGGGCATCTGGAAAAAGGCTTGTCTGGAGAAGAAAAGGTGAGCGCCACCATCAGTCCTGTGTCATGCCAACAGTAAAGCATCCTGAGACCATTCATGTGTGGGGTTGCTTCTCATCCAAGGGAGTGGGCTCGCTCACAATTTTGCCCAAAAACACAGCCATGAATAAAGAATGGTACCAAAACACCCTCCAACAGCAACTTCTTCCAACAATCCAACAACAGTTTGGTGAAGAATAATGCATTTTCCAGCACGATGGAGCAAATCGTGATATCTAAGTCGCTCGGGGACCAAAACGTTGAAATTCTGGGTCCATGGCCTGGAACCTCCCCAGATCTTAATCCCACTGAGAACTTGTGGTCAATCCTCAAGAGGCGGGTGGACAAACAAAATCCCACTAATTCTGACAAACTCCAAGCGTAGAGTGAAGTGATTATGAAAGAATGGGTTGCTACTGTAACAGTCAGGATTTGGCCCAGAAGTAGATTGAGAGCAGCCCAGTCGAATTGCAGAGGTCCTGAAAAAGAAGGGCCAACACTGCAAATACTGACTCTTTGCATAAATGTCATGTAATTGTCGATAAAAGCCTTTGAAACGTATGAAGTGCTTGTAATTATATTTCAGCACATCACAGAAACAACTGAAACAAAGATCTAAAAGCAGTTTAGCAGCAAACTTTGTGAAAACTAATATGTGTGTCATTCTCAAAACTTTTGGCCACGACTGTACAATCAAAAGTCCCTGTTTGACTTGAACGCCTATACACCTCACTCAGGCAAGCATTATTATTTTTCCCCATTTTATATTTGGAATAAACAAGAGTTGAAAATTCCAAGTTCGCATTTCCTAAGAAACACTGATTATTTAGTAGCGTGTTGATTTTGTGCTCTTAAAGTAAATAAAATGTATAAACCCAAAATCAGAGAGAAAGAGAGAGAGAGAGAGATTTGGCAGCGAAGACGAATAAAACTCAGCACAATGCACGATCATGGATTGGAGCGCACACAGCAAACTGATCACGCCATTCCAGACGTTTGTTTTTTATTTATTTTGGCTCGCCTGACAGTTTCCCCATCATCCCCCTCTCTTCAGTCAGGACGTTTTTAGTCTTCTTCTCCACTGCCGATGACATTCTGCTCTTATAATGTTTTTCTCCCCCTCCGCCCGAATCATCAATAAGAGGGAAAAAAAAAAAAAATAAAAAAACACCCTCCTGAGAGTCGTCACACATTCAGGACAGAGCGTGCCGACGCAGGCAGCCCCGGACACACACCTGTCACAGCCAATCACGGGCGGCGCTTTTGACTGGCGCGCGTCTGTCGTCGGGTTCTGTGTGCATCAGTCAGAGCCTCTACTCAGCCGTCAGTCACTGCAGGAGCGCTTGCGATTCATTCATGCACAGGTGTGAGAGGACTGGGGTGTGTGTGTGTACGAATGCACAAACGCGCACTCTGGCACACGCTCAGACACACACACACACACACACACACACACACACACACACACACACACACACACACAGAAGTTCATTATACCTCTATTCTGTCATTGCCGTATCTTCTCTCAGCTTCTTCTTCGGATAAACCGACACATCCGTACTCTAGAGGAGTAAACACTGTGGTAGGCACCTGACACACACACACGCACACAGTGAGTGTTTCATTTCTTACATGTGTAACATCAGATGCACTCGCTGCTTTAGTGTACTCACATTGTCGTAGTTCATGAGCTGGTCGGAGTGACCGGCCAACCGCCGAGCCAAGAGTTTCCCCGCTTTGATGGCCGTAGGGGTGAGCTCAGGACGACCCTGAAAAACACACACACACTCCTGCATGAACATACGATACATTTACTAATACAAATATAAACTTTTAATTAAGGACTTCATGATCGAGTCTCACAAAACTACAACATTAAAACACACTTCTTAGTACACACACATACACACACATACACACATATACACACATATACACACATACACACACATACACACACATACACACACATACACACACATATACACACATACACACACATACACACACATACACACACATACACACACATACACACACATACACACATACACACATACACACATACACACATACACACACAGGGTGCGTTATGAACAGATGCTTGGCTAAACGGTTGGATCAAAAAGCTCTGACATGCTCAGGAGATGGTTATCTCTAGAACATAATGTCAGTGTCAGTCACACTGAGGATTAGTGAGGAGGAGAGAGAGAGAGAGAGAGCGAGAGAGAGGAAGAGCTGCAGGCGAACACTCCAACACTGACGCACAGATACACAAACCTGCACCTTCACCGACACAGACACATCCGACAGATAGACAAAGAATGGCTGACAGACAGAAAGAGAGAGAGAGAAAAAAAAAGATAAAACAGATAGACGGATATCAGAGAGACAGACAGACGGAGAGGTACAGAGTTATGGTATAAAGACAGACAGGCAGAAATAAAGGCAGTCGGACAGAGGGAGACGGTCAGATAAAGGAGAAAAAAATGACCAGGCAAAGACAGAATACAGACAGATGGACAAAGATAGACAGGTGGAGACAGTGGGATGGACAGGGGGTAAAGATAAAGACAGTCAGACAGAGAGACAAACTGAGAAACAGGCAGACAGGGGGATGGACAAAAACAGGCAGGTGGAGACAGAATGGACAGACAGACAGACAGACAGAGACAGAGGGATCGATAGACAGCAATACAGAGAGAGACACAAAGAGAGACAGAGAGCCTGACAGACAGTCAGAGACAAAGGAATGGACAGATGGACAGAGAAATGGACAGACAGACAGACAGAGAGATGGACAGACAGATAAACATACACAGAGACGGACAGACAGAAAGAGGAATAGATGGTTAGATAGATAGTTAGAGACAGAGAATAGGAGGGAGTAAATTAATATAAACAGACAGTCAGAGACAGAGAACATGTCTACCAATAAACAGATTGAAGGAAAAAAAATTAGACACTGTATAAAAAAACAACAACAAAATACATCACAGGAAACAAAATCAAAGAAAAACGAGAGACAGAGAGAGAGAGAGAGAGAGAGAGAGAGAGAGAGAGAGAGAGAGAGAGAGGGAAGTTGCAGATTAGCTGGTGGATGTGTCAGTCTGAGAGACAGATAGACAGAAAAATGTAAATCTGTGTGCGCGCGTGTGTGGTGGGGGGAGGGACATGCAGCTGGGCTGTAAAGCTTTTATTTCTGTAATGCCAGGTGTGTTTCATTTATACAAAAAACTTAGCAGCACTGGCAGGTATGAAAGGAGAAAACCGCTGTCAGCTATGAAGAGTGTGTGTGTGTGTGTGTGTGTGTGTGTGTGTGTGTGTGTGTGTGTGTGTGTGTGTGTGTGTGTGTGTGTGTGTGTGTGTGTGCGCGCGCGCGCGCCAGGAATCACACAGCTGTTTAAAATGACTGACAGCTCGGATATATGATCAGCCTGCAAGTCATGTCAGAGGTGTGTGTGTGTGTGTGTGTGTGTGTGTGTGTGTGTGTGTGTGTGTGTGTACTCAGTACCTGTGCAATGTCTCCGATGGCGTAAATATTGGGCACAGATGTTCTCTCATCATCAGTGACGATGATTTTTCCCGTGTTTGTGTCGAGCTGAACGCCGGCGTGCTGCAGGTTCAGTGCTCCGCTTTCAGGAGCTCGACCTGCAACCACAGCTTTACTGTAACTACACCAGTGTTAGATTTCACACACACACACACACACACACACACACACAAAAGTGTGTCAAAATATTCACTATGCCAGTCAGTGGGTGTGGCCTCTGAATAGGTCAAATCCCATTAAAGGAGATACAGTAGTTGTGGCATCCTCACCTGTCAATCTCAGTAAAGGGGCGTGTCCTCTAACGTTGCCTTTATTCTCTCTATAGTTTCTGTACCCATCAGCCATAGCACAGCGGGCGTGGTAGATTTAATGTTTGCTTCATAGTGACAATGTGACTTAATTCACTGTTTACAACAAAACAAGGTGTGACCTCTGTACCGGTCGATTAGTGTAATAGAGGCGTGACCTTTGCTCCTGCCGTCTTAGTGAAGGAAGCGCGGCCTCGGTATCTGTCAGTCATGAAAACGTACATGTGGCCTGGGTAAATTATTGAGTGAAGGAGGCGTGGCCTGTGTGCCAGACAGTCCCAGTGGAGGAGGCGTGGCCTGTGTATCTATCCAGTGATACAAAGGTTGTTGAATGGCTTGTTTTAATGAAGGTTGCTGAAATCCTTTACTCATTCTGAAGCATCTACACAGCTGGAATTATCTGTGTGTGTGTGTCTACAGACTGGCTAATGAGTAGACATGGATGTGTATCCCATCAGCCACCTGGGGTCTATACTGTCATTTCTTTCACTTCCTGTCAGAAAGCTGAGAGACGGCTGTCGACGCTCACCCATCACCCCACCAGTCCATTCCCACACACACACACACACACACACACACACACACACACACACACACACACACACACACACACACACACACACACACACACACACAACACCACACACACACACACACACACACACACACACACACACACACACACACACACACACACACACACACCACAATAAACAGTGTTAAGGCTGTAGAACCCAGCGGTTCCTCACTGATGCTATCAATGAAAAAACACAACAAACTCCAGAACACTGGCTTCCTGCCTAACACACACACACACTTCAGCAGATGCTTAAAGTGAACAATATAGTAAAAATCCTATCACTGGTCATTAAATTAAAGTGGCAGTAAAACATGAGGAGCATGTTCAGTACATAAAGCAGTGGTTTAATAAAAAAGCTGTTACTGCAAATACTATCAAATAAATGTACAAACTGTTCCTATAAATAAGGTACATGTACAGCATTTATACACAGTGATTACTCTAAATATGACTTTACAGTTCAACAGCATGCACACACGCACACACACACACCTCCCCTGTGTGTCTGCGTGATAAAACCGTGCAATGAAAGCAGCCTTCTGTCTCCAAGTGCAACAAAAAGACACAGTGATCAGTGTCCTTGATTTTACACCCACAAGGACAAATCATAACATCTGGCACGTCTGTGTTCTGCACTCGTCTCTTTTGTTTCTTTTTTGAAATCAATAAGACGAGACATTAAAAACAAAAAAGCATGACTTTAAACCTTCGCATCCGTCCGCAGATCAAATAAACGTTGCTTTGTCAAAATCACTTGACTTATTTGATTGACAAACCGTCCGAATGAATTGTCTTGACAGTCACATGGTCACATGACTGTTGTGCTGTTACAGGAAGCAGGTGCGGTGGAAAGGTTACTGAGGTGCAGTCGAAAACTCACGAACGTCACGTTCCAGGAAAATCTTTTAATACTCGTTTTTAAACTTCAGGATTTGTGTCACCTCTGTCCATTCTCTGACTCTGGCTTTGTTAATTATTTCTTGGATTATTTATTTATTTATTTATTCAGGCACCATTTCCCAAGGTTAGGGCTGTGTGGTTTTCCTGCAGTGTTAGAAATCATGCAAATTCGTCCCTCACTGGAAGGCAGTGATGATGACAGGCTGTAGGTGATCAGTCCAGATCTCCCTCCGCACAGTCGGCACGCACACAAACCGCGGATTCATTTATTTTAGCCATTATAGTGTGAGAGTGTTGCAGAATCCCTGCCCAATCTGATTACAAAAAAAAAAAAAAAACACAAGCTTAATAATAACAGCACTACACAGGAGTAGATTAGAGCCCCATGAAAGTAAATCTGTAAATTCTGAGGAAAAAAAAGTCAGAACTTTTGACTTCACTTTTTGACTGAAGAAATCAGAAAGTTTTATCTAAATATTTAAAACACACTTTAATCATAAACACAAGTTTCTTGCTTTAGGTTTTCTATAAAGTTCTATAAGCATTAAACTTGAAGCAAAATATATATATAGCTCTTTTTTCCTTTTCCTTCTTTTCTTTTAATTTTTTTGCCTAATTTGAAAAAAATACATTCGAGACCCTACCTTCCTCTCGGTTTTCTTTTAATTATTATTATTTGGCTCATATTTAAAGAAAATTTACTGTTTAAAAAAAAAAAAGAAGCTTTTTATGAAATTAATAAATGCAATAAATTCAATAATGTCAAATTTAATTGTGTTTCAATAATTATGATCTCTTGTGATAATGATTTTTTGCCATAATGGATAAAAATACTTCATTTACAGTCACCCCGTGTTATACTTGGGTACTTTGCCTTGTCTTTATTTATCCAGTTACTTTCAGTTTTTTTCTGTTAGTTAATTTTTTCAGTCATTGTAATTCACCTTGTAATTTAATGAACTTTACTTTCTTTGGTTTTCTTTCTCATTCTTTCTCTGTCCGGAAATGTATAAAAGCATTTTGTGTTAACTCAGAGCGGTGGAATCTTGGCTGCACTCTTCCATCATTTCTAGCTACTTTGTCCCCGTCCTTTTGCCTCAGGTCATTTCTAGCTTCTCCTTCCTTATTTCCCAAGCAACATTTTTAGTTACCTCTTACATCTAACATCTTACATTACAAAGTAGACAGAGAGAAGGTCGAAGTAGGAACCGTAACGCTACAATAAGACGTCTCCACAGGCCGGGCTGTAAAATGGACGGACTGCCAGTGTGTATTATTGGCATGGGAGCAATAAGTGCTGAATGTTAGAGGAAATCTGCTCCTTCCTGCCCCTCCATCAGACACCTGCGAGAGAGGAAGAGTGCAGCCAGGATGGAGCGGGGCGTCATCTCGGTCAGAAAATTCCACCGCTTTGAGTTAACACAGAATGCTTTTATACGTTTCCGGACAGAGAAAGAACAAGAAAGAAAAAAAAAAAAAGTTCAGAATGCAAAAGTCCAGAGAAAGTAAAGTTCAGAATGCAAAGAGCAGCTTGTACAGGGATTTCATTTTAAATACAGACATCTGCTATGACCTCATTATTCTCTAGCTAGATAGGAAGCCAAACCATCATCATCATCATCATCATCATCATCATCTTTCAGGGAAACATCATTCAACTGCCAATAAATAAACTTGAAGCAGAAGTACAGAAAAAGACAATGCGGACACGGACTGTAAGGACACACGCCGAGGGATGAACAGAACACAAGAGAATAAAAGGACAAGCAGGAAAAGGCCCGGAGTGAGAGATGGAAGCGGGGAATATGGCGACCCTCAGAGCCCTGCTGCATCCTGAGCCGGTGATTAACACGTCCCCTGACGATTCCTACTCACGCTTTATTACGTTATTGTCTGATACGACGGTGCTCAGTGTGCTGACGCTGCAGTTTGCTCTGTGTGCTTGCATGAGAGATTAAAAAAAAAAAAAAAGATGTTGAAAGAAAGTGTTGAAAGATTTTATTTAAGAACGAGAGGAGCACATGACGCCAGGGACAGAGTAAAAGACACGGAGCAGCCAAAAGTCAAACACATGCAAATAAATTGCTCTTATTCACACACCACCCCCCTTTTATTTAAAAAAAGAAAAAAGAAAAAAAGGAAAATGTTTTTATTTCAGTCACTACTGCTTTACTTATACTGTATTTCACATTTAGGTCTTTTTTTTTCTTTGACATGTTCATGCTTTCCAATAAGTCATTTTTGTAACTTCTACCACTTTTGCTGATTTATCAAGAATGTTTCTTTTTTGTGTTATTTACACTTCGTTCCTTGATCTATCATTTTGTTACATCCACATATTCTTCTTCCTTCTTTTTCATTATAAGTCTTTTCTTTTGTTCTTTACACTCTTTTATTATTATTATTTTTTTTAAATAAAAATAATAATAAAGTTGCTCATTTCAGTTACTTCTGTAATTATTTATTTCAGTCACTATTTCCTTATTTTTCCTTTAATATAATCATTACTTATTATTAATTCTCTAATTTAACAAATAATTGGTGCTTTGGCACAGTAATTGTTTTTGGTCACTTTTACTTGAATTAAAATAATTTTTGCTATTTCTTGCCTTGTTCGAATTTTTATTATTATTATTATTATGATTATTATTATTATTATTATTATTATTATTATTATTTGTATAGACATTTTAGTTAATTCCTTTTTGTCTCTGCTGCAAATATGGACCTGGGCAATTATTTAACCACATAAGGCTGAAATGTATTACAGTTAATATACTCATAGCTAGGAATTTAGATGTAAGGATTGTTAATAACTTAAATACTTGTTTCATTTTAAAATGACTTCTAAGGAGATAAATATGTTGCATCTCTTAATGAGATCATTTGTGCAGTTATTTGGTGTTTTATAGTCTCGATAAACACTGTTGCAGATCCCCTCACCCTCAGTGTGCAACAACATGCTTAGTACTTTTACACGTCTAGTTAACTGGAGCATTGTACTGTAGGTGCTTTTGAATTAAACCCAGTGCGCAGTAGCTGAATGTAGCACATGTTCTTAATCTCATTCTACATCATTCCAGTTATTCACTCACTGGCAGGCATATTATTCTAATATTGAGTATTTATTTAGTTTTGGTTTCTAGGTTGAAACTCTGATTCATGTACTGTGTGGAGTGAGTTCAGGCATTTCTTTGTTTGCTTTTAACAATAGCAATAAACTTCTACTTACCTCATACTTACTACAAAATATGTTTGAATAAAACAAACGCACATTTAACAGTTAAACAGTTTAAATCACAAATGCAATGTGTGCCAAAATAATCACAATGTGACTTTGGGATTGTATCGTTCAGCCCTGCAGTTTGTTTATCTGGTTGATGTAGCTAACTTTTATATTTTCTATGTGCTTTTCATCTAGTTTAACTTTTTGTTATTGATGTTCTGTTTTGTTTCCGTTTGTTGGACAGCACGTAGCCCTACTGACAGTCACAGGCACATCATACTGTGAACAAACAAGTTTCAACGTCTTTTCGGACTGGTTTTGTAGTTTTCCGAATCTACAGTCTTCAGAGCAAAAATCTAACATCTAACCAAATTCTCATTATTAAAGTCGTGATGCTTGAAACACAGAATCAGGTGCATTACATAAACACGAGCTCTGGCTCACCTACAGCCCACAGCACCGAGCTGAACACGTCCTGATGTTCCTCCTGCCTCTGGCTATCAGTCCAGGTGACCTGTAGGAGTCCTGATGGAAGTTTCTCCACCTTCTTAGGAACGCAGCTCCAGCAGAAATTAGTCCCGTCGGCCTCCATGTGATCCGTCACCAAACGCGCCATTTGCTGCAGAAAAATCATCAGGATCAGGAAAAGGGTCAGCTTGATTTCTGAAGTAAACATTCCATAAATGTTTACTGTCAACTCTTTTATATGTAAATGATTTACTGAAAAAACAATATTGTATCAAGATTATTTAAATGATTACTTTTCAATGACTTAAAAATCAGATTGACATGTGAAATGTAACATTTTTACAAATAATTTTAATAAAAATGTAAAACAGTGAGGACAAACATATTTCATGTTTACCAATTTAACAACAAGGGGGGAAAATACTTTTGGCAAATCAGGTTTAAGTCCTATATTTTTATATAAATGACAGATGTGGCAAGTAATGAAGTACGAATACTCTGTTACTGTACTTAGAGTAAGTATTATTGTGTGTGTGTGCGTGTGCGTGTGTGTGTATATATATATATATATATGGATTAACCTTGGATTACGAGCATAATTCGTTCCGGAAGTGGGCTTGTATTGCAAAACACTCATAAAGCAAATAGAATTTTCCCATAAGAAACAATAAAAACTCAAATTATTCATTCTACAGCCCAAAACAATAAATACATAAAAATAATTAATACAATATATAAAGTAAAAATAAAACAAATTAACCTGCACTTAATATTTAAAAAGAAAAGGTAAAAATAAATCCCCTGTGCATTTGTATGTGTGTGTGTCTGTAGAATTAGCCCCTCGCCTCGTCTTAAACCGTAAAACTCCTCCTCCCTAACCACACTTCGCTTTTTAAGTTCCACAACTAACATACACAATGCAAACACTGTTAACGGGGGAAAAAAAAAAATTCTCTAATGACACTCGTGTGAGCGCATACTAACGAAATCACTGCTGTAAAGTAAAAAATAAAAAATAAACGCGTGATACTCGGCACTCGTAAACTAATACTTGCTCGGTTTCCAATAAAAAAATTACTAAAAATCTTTCCTCGGTTTGCGGAACAATGATCCTGCCCACTTTTAGAAGTGGTCTAGCTAACTAGCTTGTATATAACTTATATAATGTCCTTTGACTTTATTGTATTCTATAACTACTACTTGCATTACACAGGCTAATGCACAACGGTAACATCTAGCTAAGCTACTGGAGTTAATGAAAGTCCCCAACAATTCTGCTGGCCATTATTTTAATTAATGTCGAATCTTGATGCTATCGGTCACTGCTAGACTTTCATGTTACCAACAGCATCGACTTTGATGATGTTTAAAATGCAGTTCATCAGTAACTCGCTCAGATAGATATCAACAATATCTTTGGTAAGTATTTTTTCTACTTTAACTTCATGTAAGAGAATGTTCTTTGATTGTGTAAAGCTGCTTCGCGACAGTGTCAACTGTTAAAAAGCTCTATACGAATAATTTTTTTTTTTTTAATTATGAAATTGAATTAGTACTTCTAGCTGACAAAAAACTTAAAGTTGTACGTCTACTTGTAGTGGAGTACATTTTTATGCAAGTACTTGTACATTCGCGTCCTGTAGTTTCTTCTAATAAACAACAATAAGTGAGGTCACTATACTCAATGTTAAACTTATTAAGTTATTATTGAAAACTATTGAACATTAATACGATTTCCTGGTGATTCTTTTTTTCTTAAAAAAAATCTGATTATATAAAACTGAACTGAATGGTTTGTTTTATTTATGATTAATATTTTCAAAACATTACCTTACGCCTTTTTGTTATGTTATAACAGTGATGGCAGTTTGATTATAACATGGCATTGGATTGAAACCAATAATTAGAGATTTAGCAGCCCAAAACAAGTATATAAAACAGGTCTGGTCAAGTCTGATCTCCTGTTTTTAACACAGCTGAGGTGACTCACTAGACAACATTTTCTCAAAACAGCTTTTTACACGGACAGGTTTCATCCGCTGCAATTCAACTCTGGCCCAGATGAATAGGAGAACCTGCCAAACGGACGTGTACTGACATTATAGCTTTCCTACTACAACACCTGCCAACCCGCACCGTACAATAACGACTGAAGTGATGAACACAAGCTGGCAAATAGTCACATAACGATTATACAATGTACATATTTAAATATAAATACATGCAATTGTGGTTAGCACAGGCTTGTTTTTGGCTGTTTTGTTTTTAGCAATAACAATATTATGGCTTATTATGTTAGAAATAGACTTTCCTGTTGCTGATATTTTTTATACCAGAATGAATCGTTGAAGTATTATTATTCCCGATTATTAAACAGCACTCTGCCAACAATTGCATTACTTTTATTTTTTCAGGAACTTGCATTCATTGATGTAACAACTTATCACAGCTTTACATTTACAACAATTACACATCCGTCCTACAAATCCCTGTCAACGAGCTGTTACCATAGAAACGACAACGCATGCGGACAAGGGCAGTACTATGAATTTTACTTTTTGATTATGTTAGCCTGCCCTGCGACAAATGGCCATTGTTGTAAGTACTTTATAAATGAAGTTAAATTGAATTGTTAAAATAAAATCAATACTTTGGGACCAGAATTAATGGCAAAAAAGTGAAAATTAATGCTGCATCATGAAAAACAGAAAAGAAATTTTTTTTTATTTATATGTGTTCACATTATTAATCTCTAACACATTACCATTTTAGTTGCAGTACCTGATCAAATCCGCGGAGGGCGATGCTACGCACCATCACGGTGGTGTCCAGTCCGATACCCGTCAGAAATCCAGCACACTCCAAAGCCACGTCTTCACACCCGGGTTCAGGAAAACACACCTTATATTGGTCACACAAATCCTCACCTAACTTCCCATTGGCTAGCTACCAGAACATTGTACAACTTTAAGCAAACAAACACAAAACATCTATAAACAAATCATTCTCAACTTTAGTATAAAAGCAGGAAGTAAACATTTTAGTTATACATCCATGAATATATAAATACTGCTGCCTGTCACATTAATAACGGAGGTAACTGTTCATGGAGTTGCGTTTTGGGGTCGTTTATCGTTCTTAATCTTTATTTTTTCCAGATAGTGTTATGAGATAATAAGTATAAGCACTTTACCCAAGAGACAACAGAAACTATGGAATGATCAGGTAAGATAACGTGTATATACAAGGGGAATTCGAGTCAAACAGGGACTTTTGATGAAATTTATGGTGAATGAAGGCGTAAAAGTGATTGACAGTTACAGAAGACTTCAAACACAGTTTGGTGATGAGACTCTTAGTCACAATAAAACATTTGAATGGTGCAAACATTAAAAGAAGGTCGTATGTCAGTGAATGACGATCATTCCGCAAGTGGAACGCCTGATCCTTGAAAATCAACCTCACCGACTTACGGAAGAAGAGACGCGTCTGTCTGTGTGAACTGTACACACAATCATTCACCAACACCACTCACACGTTACAGGAACTCGGCTGGGAGTTATCGCCATGTCCCCCGTACAGTCCTGACCTCTCTCCAAGCCATTTCCACATGTTTGAGTCATTAAACAAGTTCCTGGGAGGCCGGGGTTTCAGGCAGGCACTGAAAAAACTTTCTACCTTGATGGTGTCCAAGCACTGGGATAAGTGCTTTAGTGTAGCAGGGGATTATATAAAGAAATAAAGGGAAGTTTTACTCTTAGAAACGTCTTCTGTTATTCTGCATAAATCAAAAGTCCCGCTTTGACTTGAACACCTATATACAAATAGATTTCAAATGTAAATTGTTTGCTAAGTTATTAGCTCACAAACATAGACGTATCCTAGGGTTGTTGTTGTTGTTGTGACACCAACTGTGTGCTCTTTACTCTGCATTCTCTGTTTATCTTCCTGTCTGGAACTGAAACGCATCTCAATAGATATCAGGAAGGATTAACGGTCTGTAGCGACATGATGAGAGTGAAGGATACAGCTGGCACCCACGACTAGCCTGAAAAACATACAAGAAAATGGTGGCATATTATTATTTGCATATTATTATTTGCATATTTACAGTGTTGAGACCGTACACAAAGTCCTCTGTACAATAGAGCTTATTAACAAACAGTCAAGTTAAACGGAGAATACATGATGCAAGTCGTAAATATGACGGCGAGATTACAGTTAGAGTAACTGAAAAATTTAAATGTGGAAATGATTGTCTCAGACACCGGTTGCTTTCTATTGTAATGCACTCATGCAATCATGGGAGACGTTTGAGCTTCCAGAAAATGTGATGAGTATTTGAGTATTATCATTTTTATTTATGATGATGAGTATTATTATTATTATTATTATTATTATTATTATTATCATGATGATCATCATCATCATCAAATCTCAAGCTTTTGAAACAAAAAAGACAAACTGTACAAAGTTAAACAAAAGTGGAAGGAAAGAGCAAAAAAAAATACTTAAACTATATTTTAATAACAGAATATTTGAATCATTCCATTTGCAGTAATAAAAAATAAACTACTACTACTGCCACTAATAATAATAATAAATTAAATAATTTGCCTATGCCCTTAAATTAGGTAGGATATTAAAAAAAAAAAAGAAAATTTTCCCCTGAATAATATGATTAAATATTCACATACAGCAAGTCCCAACTTCCCAACTTATAAACGAGTTCAGCACATTCGTAAATCAGATTCGTTCCCAAGTCTGACAAAGTGAGTCTCTTTGGCACAAATATACAATGAAAATCATAAACAAAACAAAACACAGGTTTGGTGTTTTGGTTCTGCATTATACACTCGCAAAACTGCGCCTTTAAATCTTGGGGTCGTTTAGAGAGAACCTGCAAAGAAGGTGGGGGGGGGGACTGATTCATTGAAACCAGTGAGGCTGACTCATTTCTCCCGCACCGCCACATGCACACACATGCAATGTACCAGACTTTAACCATTTACTTAGAAACTGAAGATTTTGTATATAATTTGTAATTTTTGGTATTTTGTTCACATCTACGGATGTTCGCAGAACCGCGCTCTGTTCGCATCTGTGGAAATTCGTACCTCAAATATGCTCAAGTCGGGGACTACGTGTAGAAATACATTTATACTCAAACTTCTGAACAATTCTGGATCATTTACATTTTTTAAAGTGGCATCTTTTATATTTTTTGCATTTTCCCAAAATAAAATCATACAATAAATAAAAGGGTAACAACACAATCATTCTCATGCATTCCCTGTAGCCCTTATCCTGTTCAGGGATGTGGGAAACCTGAAGCGTATCACAGACGACTTAGGGCACGAGGCACAGCACACCCTGGACCGGGTGCCAGTTCACTGCAGGCACACACTCACGCGCACAGACCCACTCACCCACACACTCGTGCACTCACACTCACTCGCGCATGCGCGCACACTCACACCCTACAGGCAATTTGGAAGCACCAATTTGCCTAACCTGCAATTTTTTTTTTTGAGTGTAGGAGGAAACCAGAGCACATGAACGTCGAGGCCACAGCTACACCACCACATCACATCACAATGATGAGAACATAAAAATTATTTCAAATTAAAGTTAGATTTGTGAAATTTGTGTCATATTAACCGGTTTTTAAAAATGAAAATATTGGAGAAACCAAGTTACAAGTTTATTGGCACCATTTTTGACAAATCCTTGATGAACCCTTTTAAGCTTTAAGCAAAAAAAATCTTCAAAGGAAATCTGTGTGTGTGTGCTGCATTACAGTTGAAAACATGACGTTATGTTGTTAGTGTCTCAGGGCAGAGGACGTTCCGCTGACTGATTCCTGCATGCTAGAGACAGAGAGACAGAGACACACACACAGGCCACCCTGCGAGCTGACACCCCTCTACACTTAGCATGCTTTTGTATCATAGCTTTAAGGGGATTTAGGAACCAAATCCCTGCCCTTTTCTCTCCACTTACTGCATTACAGCACGCCGTGTGTATGACAAGTATGACATCACCAGCTGGCCTCTCGTCCCACACAATCCCGGGATTAAACCCGGAGACGACACCGATACGAACCTGCACAGACCTCTACCGAAGCGCGCGCACCCGCGGTCAGAATTAAAACAATTTTCCCCACTGAGCCTAACGAGAGTTGAACCTCATCACTGTTGACTGATTGACATGAGCCTGGGTCTGTCCATTTTTTAGAAGACGACGTCAGACCCGATAACAAGACAACACAACTCAAACTTCTCATGAGCAGAACTTTTCAACAATAAGAGATTAGAGAGAGTTTTTCGAAGCATTATACACACGTCCACACGACCTCACCCACACAGTTCAGCCTGGATTTGTCATGTGACAGAAAAGAAATGTTATCATGGTGACAAAAATGAAAAAAAAAAAAAAAAATCAATAACACAACTCAGGAGATCTGAATTAGGTTCATACACTCGTTTATTATCTTGAGAAAGTGATGTAACTTGATTAAAGATGATGCATTTAATGACCTCTTCAATTCTACTCTATTTGTAAAGCGCTTTTAACAACTGACATTGTCGCAAAGCAGCTTTACACAATCAAAAGAATTATTTAAGTCCAGGGCTTATGTGTGCTAGTTAGTAAAATATTCCCAATTAGTAAATCTGAAAATATGACACATTCACACCGATTAAATATTACTATATTGAAATATCTTGTAGCTTTCCTTCGGGCCATTATTGAAATGTTGCGACATCGTGACACACAATTTCCTCCCTCTCTCCCTCTTTTTCTCCTTATTCATCTCTCCTTCTCTCTATCCTACACCCCCCCCCCCTCACCTCACCTTTCCTCCCCTGCCTCGGTGACTCTCTGCCCTTTTATCCCTCTGCACATCCTCCTGTCCTTGTGCGTGCCAGTCCTTACCCAGAGTTCTGCCCATCACTCAGCGGTGCCCCACCGGCATCCAGCCTGCAGCTGCACACCTGACAACTCAGTAACTAACCACACACCAACACACACACACCAACACACACTGACGCACCAGCAGCTGTGTGAGGAGAGACGGGAAGCTCACGTTACACACGCATGTTTTTCACACAATCTTTCTGACGCAGATGAAACAGCTCTTTAGCGCCGCATACTGGGAGGAGATCAGTTAACTCTTGTCCTGTTTCTGTAGCCGTGTTAAATCCTAGGAAATTTTTTTAAACAATTATTTGTCATAACGAATGCAATAATTTCTGTTTTTATGAGTTTTCTCCTCATTCCACAGCTCAACATCAGTTCCAAGTGCCATATCTGATTTATTAATTATTGTTAGTCCAATATGTAACTTACTGGAACTTACTGTCTGCTATTTTTAATTCTATTTTCTATTTATTTATTATTATTTCTTTTTATAAATTTTTTTCCTTGTCTAATCTAATTTTTTCCTCTTTCTTCCCGGTAAACTAATAAATGCAACTATAACCATGACAAAGCAATTTCCCTTTGGGATTAATAAAGTTCTTTGAATCTTGAATTTGACAAGTACAGGAAAAAAAAGACAATGCTGGTAGGGAACTAGTTACAACAACATTAAAAAAAAAAAAAATTATTGTCCACATAATCAGCTACACAATATAGCACTACTTTCTTAGCTGCATTAAAGAAAGTGTGGACAATAAAAAAAATATATATACAAGAACACACATAGTATATGCTATGTTTAGTTGGGTTAAAAAAATGAATATATATATATGTATATATTCTACCTCATCTTGCATTGTTTTTTCTCTCAGATCTACTAGACAAACTGGATAACATTTAATATATTTTCATTTTCTGAGATGTCACATGTTGCAGTGTTTAGTCAAATTTTGCTTAAAAAATGTCATTCAAAAATGTAATAAAAAAATAAATAATAATAAAACCCATAATTCCTACAGTATGTCATGCATATACAGTACAAATAAGAAGCAACTCATATCATGAAGTCAGGCTGAAGAGCCACATTCGATAACTTCTGCAGACCTTTAACTTTATCTGTGCTTTTGTTTTCTTTTTCCATTTCTAGATATACACTTTTCAGAAATAAAATTATAAAAATCCTAGATAGGTCAAGAACCATATACGGTAACGTCACTGACCTGGATTTGCAACTTAAAAATGACAGCAATTAAAATTGTTGGAGAAAACAAACCAAAAAATAAGTCACCAAAATAAATAAATAAACAAACGTTTGGGAAAAAAGTAGCAATTTTGAACTTCCAAGTATTTCAGTGAGATCCCTATAAAAGATTAATACTTCACATTCGCCTTAGCGATTTATTGGCAAGCAGATCTGTCGATGTAACGTTGCCATGGCAACAACATGTTCCAAACTCGAATGCTTTACATAAAGAGGTTCTTCAGCTTTGTGTCTCTGAGCACTGCGTCCTCCTCCACTAATCATGCTGCATGGCATATCCGATCTGATTGGTTAAAAAGTTATTTAGGCGACATCACAACTTAAGCCCCGCCTCCAGATCCGTTTCATACAGAATGAGAATTATTTATTAGATTTTTTTAAATAGGTGCAAGGAAAAACATTTTGTGTTTTGCTGCGACACGCTGAAGTAAAAATGCTGAGAAAAAAACAGATTAAACCTCGTCTCTCACTCACGTTTTTCCCGGGGAATCGCTCAGCCAGAAGAGATCGTCGCTGGTGATGCCGTGCTCTCTCGCTCCCGGGACCTGAAACACACCGAGGTCATCTTCAGCCTGTTATCTGTCCCTACATTTTTTTTATCACTGAACATTATAATTACACTGAGGACGATCGAGACAGAGGGAGTGAACTTTATCAACCTTTCTCCCATAAAAACACACACACAGCAAGGTCAAACAACAGAAACTCTCTCATACACACACACACACACACTCACATGCGTGGGGTATCTCGGACGGCCGCCGGTGGCTATCACTATGTTCCTGGCCGTCACAGTCACCTGAACAAAAGGAGAAGAAAGAAAAGGAGACGGCACAAATTTACTGGAGTCAAGGACTTAGGGAGGAACAGGATCGCTTTCATCAGGAGACACTAGCGGTACACACCTCCTGTCCCCTGCCGTTTAATCCTCGCATGGTGTGCTGGTCCAGGAGACTCCCTTTCATGTTCAGATATTTCACTTTCCTGATCTCACACACACACACACACACACACACACACAATCACACACAATCACACACAATCACACACAATCACACACAGTGTATTATTTTAACCCCATATACAAGACAAAACTAACGAACTACAATAATTTTCCAGCATTATTAATTCCTCTGTGTTTCTATCATCACTTCACTTTCTGTGTTTATTCCTTGACTTTGGGAAACTATTTACAGAAAAGAATAAAAATCACACCATCTTGTGCAGTTATAGCAAAATAATCAACGTTAGCGTTAATGAAGTGGAGTCCCTGTTACGATTCTGACGTCCAACACCATGTCCTGATGTGTTTTATTCCTCTTATACACACGTGGACAAAATTGTTGGTACCCTTCGGTCAATGAAAGAAAAACTCACAATGGTCACATAAATAACTTTAATCTGACAAAAGTAATAATACATAAGAATTCTATGAATGTTAACCAATGAAAGTCAGACATTGCTTTTCAACCATGCTTCAATGAACTATATATATATTTTTTAATGAACTCATTGAACAGGCCTGGACAAAAATGATGGTACCCCTAACTTAATAGTTTGTTGCACAACCTTTTGAGGCACTCACTGCAATCAAACGATTCCTGTAACTGTCAAAGAGACTTCTGCACCTCTCTGCAGGTATTTTGGCCCACTCCTCATGAGCAAGCTGCTCCAGTTGTTTCCGGTTTGAAGGGTGCCTTTTCCAGACAGCATGTTTCAGCTCCTTCCAAAGATGCTCAATAGGATTGAGGTCAGGGCTCATAGAAGGCCACTTTAGAATAGTCCAATGTTTTCCTCTTAGCCATTCTTGGGAGTTTGTAGCTGTGTGTTTTGGGTCATTGTCCTGTTGCAAGACCCATGACCTGCGACTGAGACCCAGCTTTCTGACACTGGCTAGCACATTTCTCTCTAGAATCCCTTGATAGTCTTGAGATTTCATTGTACCCTGCACAGATTCAAGACACCCTGTGCCAGATGCAGCAAAGCAGCCCAAGAACATAACAGAGCCTCCTCCATGTTTCACAGGTGGGACAGTGTTCTTTTCTTGATGTGCATCATTTTTCCATCTGTGAACATAGAGCTGATGTCCCTTGGCAAAAAGTTCCATTTTTGTCTCATCTGTCCATAGGACATTCTCCCAGAAGCTTTGTGGCTCGTCAACATGTAGTTTGCCAGTCTGGCTTTTTTATGATTTGTTTTCAACAATGGTGTCCTCCTTGGTCGTCTCCCATGTAGTCCACTTTAGCTCAAACAACGACGGATGGTGCGATCTGACACTGATGTTCCTTGAGCATGAAGTTCACCTTGGATCTCTTTAGAAGTCTTTCTGGGCTCTTTTGTTACCATTTGGATTATCCGTCTCTTTGATTTGTCATGAATTTTCCTCGTGCGGCCACGTCCAGGGAGGTTGGCTACAGTCCCATGGATCTTAAATTTCTGAATAATATGTGCAACTGTAGTCACAGGAACATCTAGCTGCTTGGAAATGGTCTTATAGCCTTTACCTTTAACATGCTTTACGTGCATTAATTTTCTTTCGAATCTCCTGAGACAACTCTTTCCTTCGCTTCCTCTGGTCCATGTTGAGTGTGGTACATACCATGTCACCAAACAACACAGTGACGACCTGGAGCCCTATATATAGGCCCACTGACTGATTACAAGATTGTAGACACCTGTGATGCTAATTAGTGGACACACCTTGAATTAACATGTCCCTTTGGTCACATTATTTTCAGTATTTTCTAGGGGTACCATCATTTTTGTCCAGGCCTGTTCCATGAGTTCATTTTTTTAAATAATTCCATTGAAGCATGGTTGAAAAGCAATGTCTGACTTTCATTGGTTAACATTCATAGAATTCTTATGTATTATTACTTTTGTCAGATTAAAGTTATTTATGTGACCATTGTGAGTTTTTCTTTCATTGACCAAAGGGTATCAACAATTTTGTCCACGGGTGTACCTAGTGTTCCTGTGTACAGTGTGTTTTCTTTTTATTGTGTGTGTGTGTGTGTGTGTTTCACTCACTTGTCCTGCAGCTGAACCCTGTGACCCCAGTTCAGGGATTTCACATAATTCTGCACAGCTCCTGCCATAGTCACCCTGTAACACACACACACACACACACACACACACACACACACACACACACTTTACTCCTGCACAAGAACAGCAAATCTAAGTACCAAAGAAATTTAGACACAGAAAGAAAACAAGAAGAGAAAAAAAACTTTACATTTCAATATATTAATAAATAAAATTTCTAAAATAATTACAAAACATTGCCTGACTGAATGAAGGAGGAAATATATTATAGTGTGTGTCTGTTTGTGTACTGCGTTCCATTTTATAACTAAAAGCACAGTGCATGATGTAACACTATTTTCTACCACTAGATGATGCTAATGGTACTGGAGCAGAAACAGACTTCACACTTTTACAACTGTAAACTCATAGATTTATTTATAAACTGCTAAATTAATCGACTTGTAAACTGTAAATTGATTAACAGAGTTAAGCCTTTCTATGTAAAACAGCACAACAAACTACTGATTTTCTAATAATACTGGTAGTGATTAGACTAAATGAACTAAACTGTAAATTCTTCTCGAACTCGATCAGCGGTTCACAAACGGTGTGCCCCTAGTGGTCAGTGAAGGCACTGCAGGCGAGCTGCAACTATGAAGAAGTATATATTTCTAAAAAATATATATTTACACACTAATACTGTATATATGGCGCTTCAGGGGGGTGAATATTTATGCAGTCACAACTTTGTGTTTCATGCATACTTGTATGTTAAATATAAACGTAGATAAATGAACACTTTTAAGACGACGTCAAGCTGCAGTCAGCTGGCTTCCTCCTGGTTTTGCGCATTTGAGACTGGATTAAAAGGCTCAGCGTATTTGATGCACCATATAATGTAATCATGGAGCAAACGGACGTCAAGTGGGGGCGCTGTTCTCTAACAAACACAGTGTGCGGCTGGACTTGTTAAGATTTAGCCTGGTGTAGCGGATTCATTCTGAGACGAACAGCTTTAAGAGTTAATAATCTTCCTCCTGTAGTTGTAGAGGAGGTTTTAACGGCGCCACCTGCAGTCCTGGAGGACACTTAGGCTTAAAACAGTGAAGACAAATTCCATTTCAATCTAATCACACTAAAGACAGGGAAGAAAGGTTTTCAGTCACACTCTTTGCTAGATGTTAAACATTGCTGTGTTTAATCCGCCGCAGACGCACCAGTCGTGTGTTACAGGGCCGCCGATCCGCCAGCCATATTTCTCAGAGTCGCTTTTGAGCGCTGAGCCAAGCAGAGCGGCGCGGTGCATGAGCTTCTTAGGAATACACCCAACATTCACACACGTTCCACCGAGACCCCATTTAGTGCCTGAAACACACACACACACACACACACACACACACACACACACACTTATATGAAAATCCCTAAATAACACAATCTCTAAAACCCAGAGTGAGGCTTTAAGATGTAACACCTCTAACTGAAGGCTCGACGTAATCCAGAACCGCCACATTCTGTCCCAACTGAGCGGCTGCGGAAAGACAAGACCGGGTTAAAGACACACTCCTCTCATACACACGTCATGTGTTTCATCCACTAGAAAAGACTGACAGTGCAGACATGAGCTGATCAGACATTAGATGTGTTTATTACGTAGAATGTAATGTGTGTGTACCGTAACATTATGTAAAAAAGGCACCGAACATACAACGTTCAGATACTAAGATAAAACATTTATTACATTTTTTTCTCTGTTCTGCATGTAATCTAACATTTCTGTACCTTCTTTCGAGCACGCCAAGCCTCCAGATCCGCCTCCGATAACCACCAGGTCATAATCGAACTTTCCTGTAAGTACAGATTAGAGTTAGAGTCAACCTCAGGACACGGCAGGCCGGACAGTGTAATCGCACACAAAGCACGTTTCTTTAACAGCTTCTTTCCAGCCACAGTTACAAAAGTGCATCTCTGTCTCACTGCTGTAAGTTTTAATCTCAGTCATATAGAGACCTGCTGCTATAACCTGGTATTATCCTTCACCTGTTTATTATTAATGAACAAACTGGAATACAAAAACTGTGCAATTAAAGTGTAAATTTGAAGAAGTGCAGTAGTTCACCATCTGAGGATTGTGTTTAAAACATGATCTAGATACTAGATAATTGTTATAATGTGATGTACACTGCCGTGCAGAAGTATTTGCCCCATCTAGTAAATACAAAATGCATTTAAAAAAAAAAAGATTTCATTTATTAATGGAAAAAAAAAATTATGTAAATCTATGTAAGAAAGTAATTGCCCCCTTTTCAAAATCATGAACGAACTGTGACTTTTGGAAAGCTGAGATAAATTTCACTTGCCAAACCCAGGCTGACAAAATGAAGCATGCTTAAAGATAAAAATAAATAAATAAATAAATAAATAAATAAATGCAATACGATTTTCACAAACAGATGATAAACAGAGAAAGTGATTGATGTATTAATCAGGAAAGTTTTTTTGTATGTAAAACGTAAATGGAAACACTTTTTGTATTCACTCGGGTTATCTTTGTGTAATGTTAAAATTTGTTTGATGATCTGAATAATTTAAGTGTGACAATAAAAAATAATATTAAAAATTTAATTAATTCAAATTTTTCACAGCACTGTAATTTGACAGTGTGCATCCTTCTACTATTTCTTCCTGTATTATCACACTCATGGTGTGTGTGCAAATCATAAATATTAATTATGTTGTTTGTGAAGTTAGGAACTATTTGCTACACAAAATGTGTCCACTAGATGGCAGTACAACGAGACCTTGAATGAAGCTTCATGAAATGAACCTGTTGGTGAAACTGGGAGCTTCGACACTTACTGTAAATGAAGCTTCATCTCATCACTTCTTCTAAAATCGCTAAAATCTTCCACATGTAATGAACATCAACCGCGAAACAAATAACTTCACACACCAGAGGAACACTGACAAACGTGTTTACCTGTTAAACCTCTTCGTGGCAACTGAAAAGCGAATTTACAGAAGGGTTTCAGTCTGTGTTTGGCTCTGCACAAGGCCGCCGCCATGTTGTTGTGTACAAGTGAGAGGACCCCGCGGCTTACGAGTGTGTCCAGTGCAATGCCTGATCAAAATGAGAACTTATTATTAACTAAAGAAACTGTACAAATGAATAAATAATGACGCTAACAATTAATATAATCATTATATAAGATTTTGGTAATCGATTAAAAATAAACAAATAAATCTCAAATTTTCTACCATGTTGTGAAACCTTAACTTAGCATCCTATCGTAGTCTTTCTGTTCCAAAATTCACAAAAATCAATTTGTTTTGTAATCAACTTTCAAGCAATCATCTTATTTTACAACCATACGACACCAGAGACTTTTATTATTTATCCACCCGCATTCCGAAGATTCCGTCCCTCGTTCACGGATTGGCTAATTCATACTCCGGAGCAGGCTTCTGATTGGACGTTCAGAAGGTGGCGGTAATGGAAACCATGTAGACCGTTTGGTGGCTTATATCGTAATGTATAACCAGCGGTCTTGTTTTTAATTATTCTTTCGGTATTATGCAGATATAAAAACATAACTCGTTCATCTATCGTAGAGAGAGAACAATTTATTAATGATTATTACAAAAAGTAAAATAAAGATAAGTGCGTTATCATTTTGACGTTTTTAATCTGAAAGATTTTGGAGAACATAATAAATTTACACTAGTGTCAGTTCGTTATATATTATATTATCGTTATATTTGCTTAATATGAGTATTAGTAACTGTGCAAAAGAAGAAGTTAAAAATATGCTGCAGTTTTATTCTTAGAAAAAAATAAACATCATCCTTTTGTAACTAATAATAATATTTGATGTAGAATATGCTATTTTGTATTAATATTTTAGTTTAACCTTGAAAAAATAACTCTAAAAATCAACACATATTCGCTTCCTCTCTGACTTTGAGTTAAACCGTTAGCTAATCAGTAACCAGAAGGTGGAACACTTTATTTCCAGTTTACAGTACAGAAGGCGCGGCTTGCCTTATGGGGAGGTCGTACATCAGCAGGTCTTTGACGCCCTTCTATTTCTTCTTTTTTATATATATATATATATATATATATATATATATATACACACACACACACACACAGACACGCACTAATGATGATGATGATGATGATTGTTATTATTATGTGCTTTCTTTTATTATAATGTTCACGAGTGTCAATTTATCGTTGACTTTCTAAATGTCTGTACTCTTTTATTTAATACACATTCATTTATTATTACTTCTTTGCACTATTCTGATTTTTTCGGGGGTTTTTTGTCTTCTCTTCCTTTATTTTATATATATATATATATATATATATATATATATATATATATATATATATATATATATATATATATATATATATATATATATATATATTTTTTTTTTTTTTTTTAAATAATTTTCTTTTTTAAATATCTACTCCTTTTATTGTCTTGTGAATTATTTCTAAGCTTTGGCAATACGAATGTAAATAATTAAGCTCCCTTGCAAATTAAGCTCCCTTGAATCTTACATTACCAAAATGGGAAGCAGCTCTTTGGCGCCCTCTCGTGGCTGCTTCAATTGCCACGAGAGGGCGCGAAAGAGCTGCCTCCCACATTTTACACAGCAGTAGGCGGAACCATCAATGCAATCTGACCAACCATAGGAAACTGTCAAGACATTCTCTTGATGATTGGTTGTTCCGTGAATCAATCCAACGTGAGACTGAGGACTACTAGAGGGCGACATAGAGGCGATTTGGGTCATTGCTCAGGAGCTGGAAGGAGACAGTTTGAGTTTCTGTTTGCACGAATACTAAATTTAAAACAACAATGCCGGTGAGTATCGAGCAGTGGACGGGTCCTCTGTCCCTCGGTGAGGTGGAGGAAAAGCCGAGCAAAGCCCTGACTGTTAAATACGGCCCTGTGGAGATTGACGAGCTGGGGAAAGTGCTCACACCCACTCAGGTTAGAATGCACGAGCATATTAGCTTTGCAGAGTTGCTGCGCAGGTCGCGCGCTAAGATTGTAATCGGGAGGAGGGAAAAAACTGCGTATATTTTAAATTCATTACGTAACTGTGCTTTTGCTGCGCCCCCAAAGCGCGTGCCTCAAAAATAGGCTAGTGACGTCACACTGATGGTGTTCACGAGGTAAAACAACTATGCTGTTTTTAGAAACTAATGATCAAATATCTTTCTATATCTGTATTTTGAAAACTTTTCCAGCAGTAATTAAGTTAAACTTCATTACTATCCACTCCTTTAACCTGTTTACTATTTAGCAATTTAGTTCCAGTTTTGCCAATAAGACCGCGAGCTCTGATTTGTCCACGTGACCTCGACGCTGTAACGGTTGCTAACAGTGAGTTGATGAAAACAAACCAGCGTGTTTCTGTGGTATAATCTGGGAGTGAAACTGTTTTCTTCAGGTGTTTAATTATTCACTCCGGATGATGGTGAAGCCTGTGCCTCATTAACTCGGAGTGGATAAAATTTTACTTGTCCTGTTTTTCATTAGAGATTGTCTCTGGAGAAGGTTGAGTCCCACACAGCGGAGAGGAAAGAGGCAGACAGAAAAGAGAAGTATAGTCAAGAAAACAAAATGAATTACAGTAGTGCAGATGACGGACGAAGGAAAGACAGGCAGATGACAGAAGATGGTGGAAAACAACAGATGATATAAAGAAAGAAAGGTAGATATGTGAAGAAAAGACCTGCAGCCAGACAGCAAAAAAAGCAGACACAAGAAAGAAGCGTAGACTAACAAATAGATATTGAAAAGAAAAAAAAAACTTTAAAAAGGAAGCTAGATGTACAGATGATAAAAACAGGAAAGACAGAAGGACATGTACAAATGGACTGTAGAAGGGAAAAAATGGTGACTGAAGATAGAAAGAGACAGACAAGTAAATAAAAAGCAGAACATAGAATTTAGAAAGAAGGAAAGGACAAACAATGGAAAGGGGAATGATGGTAAGGAAGACAGTCAAACAGTAAGACAGGCGGATTGATGAAAGAAAAGAGGAAAGTTGACAGATAGATAAACAGGTGAAAAAAATGACTGTGTGTGTTCAGGTGCAGAATCGTCCCACAGTGATCGAGTGGGAAGGCTGTGACTCCAGCAAGCTGTACACGATAGCCCTGACTGATCCAGACGCTCCGAGCAGGAAAGACCCCAAATTCAGGTATACACACACACACACACACACACACAGAGTGCTGATGTGGCACCAGAACCAGCAAAAATACCCTGAGCACCGCATTCTGTAGTGGACGATAATTAGTCTTGATATGGACGTTCTACAGTCAGATCACCCAGACGTACATTAAACAGTATTGCTCCAAGCCTCCTTTCATCAGTCATTTATGCAACATGCTTGGCTGCTGTTTCCCCTGTAGAGAATGGCATCATTTTCTCGTTGTGAACGTGAAAGGGAACGACGTCTCCTCCGGGTGTGTGATGTCTGACTACGTCGGTTCTGGTCCTCCGAAAGGAACCGGTAAGATCTGTGTGCATCCGTGTGAATTAATGATTAATAAAGCAGGATTAATTCAGGTCAGTTGAGGAGACGGGCAGGTCCAAGTTCAAAGTCTGAGAGTGATTTGTTAATATTTGATTAAACCTTTAATAAGAAAGCATGCTTTTTAAACTTTTGAAACAAAACAGACCACAGGGACAGAAGTCAGGGACAATTTCGCTAAACATTGTCATAAATAAAACACTGAATGAAATGTCTTAGTTTTTGCATGAAGATTGTATTTAAGTTTCTCAGCAGCAGAGCGCGGACACTGGAGACTCTTTCCATGAATGTTCAATAACGCTCTACTAACAGACCTTCGCTGTATCAGCAATTTCTATAACTTCTGTTCATTCATTTAGGATCGTGTGATGTGACGGGACTGTGTGAACGAGTCCTACTATAGAAACAAACGAGCATGTTAATATAAGCCTGTGATTCGGAGCTGCATTACAGTCAGTACACAACGTGCAACATCTCCACTTATATCAGCGCTACCATCCAACTTCTTAGATGGGATGCAGGGCGCATCGAATTGAAATTACCCCAGGTGTAACATGGGGGCTCTCGCACAAGCTTTTGTTGCAAAGATCATAGACACTTGCATGCATGCACACGAAACCCAGTACACATTTAGAGCTCATTGAGCTGAACAACATTCGCATTGCAGGTCATGGGCTCAACTCAACAGCAAGTCAGTTATTTTGGGTTGTTTGCAAAACGTAAATTTTTAACGTATTTTGACTTCTAGGGGATTTATACGAACGCGAACAAACCGGACCAGTGTGATCTAAAGACATTGAGGATCCAAAATTGCAACTATATTTTATTTATTTATGTTTGTATGTTACAGGCCTCCATCGTTACGTTTGGTTGGTGTACGAGCAGTCCGGGACGGTGAATTGTACTGAACCCGTCCTGACCAACCGCTCCGGAGACAATCGCGGAAAATTCAAAATCGAGAAGTTCCGCAAGAAGTACAGCCTGGGCGCTCCGGTGGCTGGAACCTGCTACCAGGCTGAGTGGGACAACTACGTCCCCAAACTGTACGAGCAACTATCAGGAAAATAAACTGGAATATTTATTGCCCTGTTAGCATCCTGAATGCAGCTTTAGCCATGATTAGGATGCAGTAGGTGGGAGATATGGCAAAAAAAAAAATTAAGAAATCTTGTGAAATCTTAAGTTTTCATGTTGAGCTTTGATTTTGATAACCGACAGCGCAATAAAGGATTTAAACAGGTTTTTATTTCAGCAAATTATTTTTAAAAATGTATAACTAAGTGTGCTGGAATAATGATTTTATTTTTTTTTTGCTATACAGATACGATTCGACAATATGAGGTTATCAGACATTATTAAGCTCTCTTTTTCATGCAATTCAGTCATATCTGCCTCCTCAAAGCAGTCAGTAATTTTTTTTTTTTTTTTGCCTTACTTGCCGGACATGTTGCACTTAACAGGAGCATTTAAGTTTTTCGTCAATGTGAAAATGTACCAGTGTTTAATTTGTTCTGCCCTTTTAACCTCGTTCCCCTGGGTACTGTTTTAATTTCTGTGTTACTATCTTACTGCTGTGATCTACTTAAATGTCCCTGGTTACAAAAACAAAATAAAAATAATAAATGAATTCAGACATGTGTTGAGCATTTTATTTACAAATATAATTAAAAGCATTTGGGACAGAAATCATGCTTCTCTCGGACCTGAAAAAAAAAAAAAATTAAAGTGCATGCAAACAGTAAAGCAAGGTTTCTATTCACAGGATTCTTGATTCTTATTTAAAAAAATAAAATAAAATAAATGGCTCTAGAAAGCAAAAACGATAAAATAAAAATGTCAGAGGTCGTCCACGGTTATAGGTCTAACGACGCTGGACGAAGTGGTCACCATTGTTTAAAAAAAAAAAAACTAGAGGAATTAAGAAACTAGATAAAAGTTGATACACGAAAATGGATGCCCACTTTTCACTTAGAGCCCTTTGTGCCAGCATGATTCAGATCGACTGTGTGTGCGTGTATGTGTGTTCACATTGCTGACCTCTTGCTGAGGTTTGATCCTTGATAGCGCAGGTTCCTTAAGAAGAAACCCAGATTAGTTGAAATTACGAATCGGAGGCAGCTGTTCGGTTTCTGTACATCGAGTTCGTAAGTAAATTTTCATATCAAATTTGTTCAAAAGGTGAGAAATCATTTCAGTCTGATGAATAAATACCAAAACACGGCGAGACTCAGCAGTGATATGCCTAAAATCTAAAAATCTTGTGGAAAATATCACTAAAAACATTTGTGTGGACATGAAACAGTAGCAACACTATCCCGCCCCAAACCCCCACTCCACTACCACATGTCACACAGTGTGTGTATTGCTGTCCTTCCTCTCTGAACCTCTATTTCATCAATTACATCAAGTGTTATTTCATTGCACGAGAAAGATCACTGACATCAACACTGCAACTGTTTCATTATTTATGCATAATACTTATATATATAGATATTTATATTTATAGATATATAATATTAAACACCGATGACTGAGGGAGTTATCCAGCATGTCATAATGTCGTGACGCGAACACGGTTTTGTCAGTAGTAAAAACTGCACGTGTCTTATTTTCGTTTTTTTTTTTCTTTCTTTTTTTTCTTTTTTCTTAAAAGAGTGGAGGACTTCTTTTTCGATTTTTGCTTCTGTATAAAAAAGGCGGAGAGGGTCGTGGGTCTCATCTGTAGTCGTCTTTAGGGTAATCTAATGTGGCCAGGTTGCTGAAGCCCATGCGCAGGCTCTCCATGTCGAAGGCGTCCACTTCGCGCTCCTGACGCTCCAGCAGGTATTTGATTCGGTCCGTGCGCTCTTTCTGAAGAGAAGCCAGCTCCTCTTCGATCTGAAAACGGCATAAACGGTCACATTAACCAGAACAATCTGTCATTACACCATAACTAATGGAAACGAAAGGGGGGAAAAATTTATTTAGCATATTAACTAAATATGGCGTTCGAGTCAAACCGGGATTTTTGTGCAGAATAACAGAACACACTTTATTTCTCTATATAATTCCCTGCTACACTAATGCACCTATCCCAGTGCTTGGACACACCTTTCTATCAAGGTAGAAATTTTTCTCAGTATGCCAGAGAGATGGTCAGACTGCCTGCGGGACATATGTGGAAATGTCTTGAAGCGAGGTCAGGGTGGAGTTCCAAATGTTTTAAGGGGAACTTTATTACTGTATATACTAGATGTGCTTGTGACTTTGTTCATGTGAAATTTAATTGGCAACAAAAAATGTCCAACGGTATCTGTTAAATTTTGGAATGAACTAAAATTTCTACGCGTCACCATGAAGTGCTCGGAATGAAGGTGCGAGATCGCGTTTATTAAGTGGATTTCAATTGCACACTCATAAGTGCGTGTTAAAAAATCTACAGCGCCATCTGTTGAATTTTGAGATGGACTAATTTTTTTTTAAGATATAAGAGCATTTTCCATTTCAATTTCAAATTAGCACATCTTCTCGTCCCGTGGGCAGATTGCGATGAAACGGAGCCTATATGTTACCTCAGGCTCGACCAAATACGTCTGTGAAAACCCCATTAAAAATCGTTTGGTAGTTTTTACGTGTAAACAGACAGACAAAAACTTAAATGTTCAGACACGCCAACTTTACAGTTTGATTATATGTAAAGACTAGACAAGTTGGTGCTGCCAATTTTCAAGGATTCCAATCGCTGAATGTTCACGAACATAGAGGATTCTTTAAATCATTTGCACCACTCATGTTTTTCTGCGGCTAACAGTCTCATCACGGTGCTCCGCTTGAAGTCTTCTGTAAATGTCAATCGTTTTTTTTTACGCCTTCATTCACCAGACATTTCATCACAAGTCCCGGTTTTACTTGAACGCCGCTCGAATTAACTGATGTTTCTCCGTTAATAATAAAACTGACTGTTTATTCAATTCATATGAATCATTTTCATTTAGGAACACATTAAGTCTCATAGCGTAAACAATGAACTTCGCTTTAGCCTCAGATCAGATTTCGCACGCTCGTGTCGCCGCGCACGTTTTGCTGATGTCATTTCTGACATCATACTGAATGACACACAGTGTTCTATAAACGTAGCCAAAGGACGTCAGTGAGCTAAAAACAGTCCAAGATGAATAATTTTCTTCCTCTGTTCCTTCTTGGAACTCGTTAGCTTCTGAACCTTCATTGTACTTTTAAACATTAAACATGAAATCTTGGATTCAATGCGTCAGGTTTTCCATTAGCGTCATCACTTTATGGTACCTTTTGTTCGAGGTGAGCTCTGCGCAGCGTCACTTTCTGCTCGAGTTTGTGCTGCTCGCGCTCGTGCTGCGCCTCCGTCTGCATTTTGATTTTGCTCTGGTAGGCGTTCAGGAGCTCCATCTCCTGCTGCAGCTGCTGCCTCAGAGCCTGACACTCTGCCTCCTGAGCCTCGTCCAGACGCAGCTACACACACACACACACACACACACGGGAAGAGGAAAAGAACAACAACAAAACAAAAAAAAAAAATTAGCAAACATCTCACTATTCTTGTGATCCACAAACCCTACATTAACGTGAGGTATTTGCGGTTTGTCCTGCAGTTTTAGTTCAGTTTAAACAAATAAGATAAGTCATGCATGACTTCTGGTGTATTTGTACTATTAGTATTACTATTATTAGTATTAGTAATATTATACCGTATTTCAGTTCTGTATAAAATCCTCTTGCAAATTAACTCCATCTCTAATCTCTTAAATAAACATGCTGTAGATGTGAGACTTCCAAGAAAGACGCGTCACCTTCAACATAATCGGCATGATACATTTGTCACTCGGGCAGCAGCAATGGGAATTTGGAAAGGTCGAGTACACTGTGTAAAGTATTAAGGAAGAAAGTATTTGATGGTTTTTTGTTTTGTTTTGTTTTTTAGGGCGACGTGACAAAAAAAAACAGGATTTAAACTGAAAGGAAGATGAGGGAGATCAAGACCAGAAGGTGGCGGTAACGCAACCTTCTGGTAAGTGGATGCCAACCATTATGGTAAACAGCAAGAAGACAAGACGAGTGAAGTTATTAGAAAATGAAATAGCTAATGCTCATCTGTGCTTCCTAATAAAGGTTCTGTAAAGGTTTGCTCAAATTCTCAAGAATGGTTTAGAGGAAAAGTGTGATGATGACAGCGACGCAAGACCACAGATAGTTATACTGTACTGCGCAGGCAACCGACACAAAAACGGCATCCTGGTCGACTTGTATATCGATATTTATAATTAGAATTCAATAATCATGAATGGTGTTCAGTATTTATTTTTTAGATTAGGTTTCACATTCTTCTGGTTTAAACCATGATTTCTGGTTTCCTATATTACCCACAATGCTACTGGCTAACAGGAGTGCAGCGGGATTTCATCCTTGCTTCATCTCTACCTAAAGTGCACTTAGTGCTTTAGTACTTTAGTCTGTCCTGGTCATCCCGGTGCACTTGGCTCAAACAGATCGGCGTCCGCATCATCCACAAGTACACTACTGACATATCAGATCGCTACCTAACTGACCCCCAGCCTCTTCTGTAACTCTTCTGTATTCTGGGACATCGCTATCTCGTTCTCTAGAAGAGCATGTACGAAAAACTAAGCGTTTGTTTTATTACTTTTCGGAGTAACTTATAGCAAGTTATTACATTTTATAACTGAACTCCAGTTTGACTTCTCCACTAATAACACAATATTGTCCTTCTTTGACTTTAGCACGACACACAAGCTCGAACCTTATTATTTCCTGTGGATCAGGATGAAGCGTAATTATAAACTGGACAATAATAAACCGTGCTTCATGCCTTGGTGTTAACAGACCCACTCCTTCGACCGTTACATATTCATGAATTTTCTCCAAAAGCATTTCAGATGTATAAATAAAATTTTCATTTAAGAATGGTATAACTAAGGAAAAGGAAACGGATCAAACACTGAGCCTTGTGGGACACCACAAGATGTGAAGTCTGTCCACATCGCCTGTAATGACTTGTCTCTCCAGGGAGGAAGTCTAGGCGGTTTAGAAAGGTTTTAACATTTATGTTTCTTTTTTCTTCCTGTGTATATGGCTGCACCACCTTTATCATTTACTATTTGTACCTGTCAGCAGTATTGTTATTTCAGAGCATAGGGTCTCACCGCTTGCGATGCCATCATCTCGTTGATGCTCTGCTCGTATTGCTCCGCCAGGATGGCGAGTTTGCGCGTCTGCTCGTCCTTCAGGGCCTTGAGCACGGTTTTGTGCTCGTTTTTCGGCGTCACCTCGAGCTGGTGGTGCCGAAGCGCTTTGTACTGCTTCGTCTGCACTTTACACGTGTCCTGAAACTGCTTCTTTATCTGCAGCTCCATCACCTGGGACAGAAAAAAGAATGTCAGACTTATTGAACTAATAAAAAAACCCTCATCCAAAGCGGATTCAGAAAAGCATGCTATAACTACTTAATACAATGCCTTAATTAATCATCTAATTGATAATTATTTCATTAGATCACTTATTAGTAATAAATAACAAAGCTTATGATTCATGGTGTTGGAGCAAAATGCTTTTAAACACTAATCTTTAAGCCAAAAGCAACACCAGAACCCTTGACAAGTGTGCACGTACAGTAAACATTTCTTTTTTTTTTTTGGTTTTTCCCCGATTTTCTCCCTAATTTAGTCGTGTCCAGTTCCTCCCCATCACTAGGGGGCTCCCACATTAAGGCTACTACTACCACTCAGCCGGGAGGGCCGAAGACTATCACGTGTTTCCTCCGAACGTGTGACTCCCTCCGCTGCGCGAGCTCACAGACGCCCCTGACTGGCTGTAGAGCCGTGATTAATGTCGGAGCACTAAGTACTTCTCATCCCTCCCCTCTGAGAGAGCTCGGCCAATCAGCTCTCTCTAGACCTCCGGCTGCGAGAGGTTACAGCACCACCCGGGATTCGAACTAGCGATCTCCGGATGATAGGGCGAGCGCTTTAACCACTGCGCCACTCGGAGGCCACAGTAAACATTTCTATTGGATAAATCCTAACTAAAAGGGGGGCAAATGGTGGTGTTTTCCCGCTCAAGCACTTGGCGTCACCGTGAAACCTCGTACACAAGTGCACTCCAGGAAAGCAGAGCTTTCAAAGTGAGAAAATCAAGAGAAGACGAGAGACTACTAATATGAGTTGGGAAGAAGTGGAGCGCAGAGGATCCGGTTAATTTTTAGAGGTTAAAAATAATTTTTAATTCACATTTTGATTTGTACATCTGCAAATACGGGAGGAAAATAAAATTGTGTTTTTAGAAATATGTTGGAAACTGCATAAAAGTCAGCAATTCTGAAAATGTTCTGTTATTCAACAATGTACATAATGAGTCAGTGTTTTCCTTGTTCATGTCAATAATGTCCTGATAAGAATTCAAATATGTACTTTCCAGAGGTTTCCGTGGATGGAAATCTAAAAGCAGTGACGTCAGAAACCCATGACTCATAATCCAGTCATTCCTAAATATATCTAAAAGAAACGTGAGAAATTGTGGAGGCACCTTGAGGTTTTTGGGCTGCTGCCGGAGCTCGAGGACGTGTTTGCGGTGCAGTTCTCTCTCTCTGCGGTTATTATACTCAATCTGGTTCTCCAGCTCGGTTTGGTGCTGCAGGCGGATCAGATCCATGCGCAGCTTCTGCAGTGTTTTCAGCTGCCGGTGCTCCAGCTCCTGAGTCGACTCGTCGTGTCTGATCAGCATGGCGTGCTCCATCTCCTTCTGCGTCTTCTTCTTATTCAGCTCCTGGAGGAAAACCAAACGGAAAAACTTAGTAGAGGCTGTGTATGTATTTTGCAATTGTCTTTTGACCATTTCATTTCTGACTACCTGCTTCCACTCCTAAAGATCTCTTTAGAAGCTTTATTTTTTACCTTTTGCCTATACTTTTTTTTTCAGACTTTTTTTTCAAGTCATCATACATTTAAAGATATAGTGAGAGTCATCAGGTATCCAGTTCCTCCCTTTTCATGCCATTCGTCTAAACAAAAAAACATTTTTTTTTAATTCTAAACAATTCATACTTCTTGGGGCTGGATACATGGTGGGCAACTCCCAAGACTGCTTGAATAAAATGTTTAACCCTCAATTACTATACTAAACAACCCCCTCATACCTCCCGTAACTGCTCCTGCTCAAACTCTTGTCTCTTGATCATGACTTTGCGTTTAAAGGCCCTGCAGTTGCGATCATAGTACAGGCGCTGCTGGGCAAGAAGCTGAGCTTCCTCCTCTGCCTGGGAATGCTGCATGTTCTCCTTATGCTTTGACAAACGCTCCTGCTTCTCCTTCTTCGGGGTGCTGTGGTCCTCATTCATTTCCTAAAGAAAGAGAGAGAGAGAGAGAGAGGGAGAGAGAGAGAGAGATGGAGTAACAAATTTCAGTATGGAGAGTATTTTAATCTTGAACAGCAGCAACTTCGAACTGGAATCTCATCTCTCCTTTGTTCAAAATGTTCTTGAATAAACCATCTCCTGGTCATCTTTCCTCGAATGACCTCCAAGTCCCAAGTCAGTCTGAATGTAACCAAGCATCTCAGATAGAAGTAAAGAAAATACATAAATGGTGATCTACATCAGCTCGATGCAGATTCTCAACTGGTGTCCCACAAGGCTCAGTACATGGCCCAATTTAAATTCTCTTTTATAACCTTTCTATACCACCTATGCTTCCTCTCTGGAAAGACATGTCCTTACAGGTGATGTGGACAGACTTCACATCTGCTTCATGCAGATTCTTAACTCTTATGGTGTCCCACAAGGCTCAGTGTTTGGTTCGTTTCTATTCTTTTCTAAACCATTTTTACTCTGATGTCACTCAATTTACGTATTCTCTCCATTTCTGCCTCACTGTGTTTCACAGCATGTTTGGTCCCAGTCCGAGCTGCATCCCCATATCATGATCATTGCTTTTCCTGGACCAACTCTCAGATCACATCACCACATCATGCATGAAAACTCATTGTAGTAATCGCCACATCCATGTTCTCCCACATCTTTTTTGGTAGCTGCCTGATTCAGATTTAAAACACAGGTGCTTGCCCACAAAGGCAAAAACAGATTTCCACCTACATGAAGGCACTTATGCAACTCGGCATGTTCCTTTCAAGCCTCCAGCATAATTCAAGATACAAGGAAGTCATGCATGAAGACTCTTCTCTGTCCTTGCACCCAGGCAGTGAAATGAATAGATGAGTTTTCAAATAAAAATCTGAACCCACTGCGCAATTAACTGATTAAACAAAGTAAAAAAAATTGATAATTTCCTATCATGTCAATACTTTGGTTCAATATGTTTGGGACTGGCACTGAGAATTCCCTACATCTCCAGTGACTCTGTATTATATATGGGCTCAGGCTTAAGGGCCTTGCCAAGGAGCCCAACAGTGGAAACCCAGCAGTGGCAGGGCACGAACCCCCGACCCTCTGATTCTGACACCAGCATCTCAACCTGTTGTAGTAACTTCTTGTTGTTGGATTGCTCAAGGATATTTATTAAAAATTACACAATACTATTTTTCCTTTTCCGACAGAGCTATGGATAGGATCCTGAAACCTTGATTACTGGCCGATACTTTGAAACCCATCTGACATTCTTTCTTTTAAAACTAACTGAATAACTAAAAGCATTAATTACACAAAGCCGCAGCTTTCACAGCTTTAATAAACTATCAAGTATAAATATAATAATTGTAACCCCCCCCAAAAATCAAGCCTCTAAATAGTTTCAGAAAAAAAACTTTCAAACCACTTGCTAAAGAATGATTTTTTTTTTATTCTTTGCTGATATCCTACACTGCTAGCAGACGAGACACCCATCAGAATCAGATAAGTGCTCTCTCTACGTAATTTTATGTAATCTTATAAGTAATCTTATGATGTAGTTTCACTGACTATAAAGCATAAAAAAGCCTCAAATAAATTCTGTGAATTATTTTTTAACTTCCTCTTAAACATTTCTGACTGAACATTAGAGCAAACTAACTGAAGCTGACTCTCCACATAGCCAGAATACAGTACACGTGTGTTTGCTTTACAGTCATTATTAATATTTAATAGAGTTTAAACATTTAAACTGTGAACAGAATTAAACATCACCTCTTTAATTTTCTCCTTGCACAGTTTGTATTGTTTCTTCTGGTTGTCCAGGAAGGTGGTGAGCTCTTTCTTTTGCTGAGCCAAAATCTGCTGCTGGAACTTCTTCTCGTCTGCTGATGTCGTTTTCATCTGGAAAATACCATAATCCACAGGTTTTGTTTAACGCAGAACTCGACATCCTCATCGTTATGAAATGAAATGGCGTGTGCAATTTAGAGCTTTTATTAATAATCGATTTTAACCACGGGAATGTCAGCAAATATCACCGCACAGGCTTCACAATTGCATTTCACAGTTTGCACTACAACGTTTTCAGTGATGAAACCAAAGAATTGTAAATATGTGCGGACACACTTGGGGTTGTGCTGGTATGGAAAAATCACCAGCAACAAGGGGATTAGTCTTACACCACAGAAATTTACCCATGATTACACGTTCTTTTAATTAAACAATGACTTCATACTCTTTCTTGTTCATATTTACATTTTTTAGAATGCTTTAAGTGACAGCTTAACCTACGTATGTTACAAACATTATATACCAATCAGCCATAACATTATAGCAATCACCGGGTGAACAGAACAACATTGATCATCAATTATACACCAGTAAACTGGTGACAGGATCATGGTTACCCCGATTGTAAGATCTGATATTGCAGAAAAGCCAATGCAGCACAAATTGCTGAAGAAATTCGCGACAGTAAGGACTGGGGGTCAAGCTTGTTAACCCGGCCTCTAAACTCTCCTTATCCCAGTCCCAACCTGGGATTCACCAGACAAACAAGTCTTAAGTCCTGAGCCTCCGGGAACAAACTGGACTCCTTTTAATTTAAATTTTAACACATCTCCTGTTACACTGAACTTCCAGTACACATTATTATGCTGATCATTCTCTGCTATCCGTTATCACCCAGATGAGGATGGGTTCCCTGTTGAGTCTGGTTCCTCTCAAGGTTTCTTCCTATTACCATCTCAGGGAGTTTTTCCTTGCCACCGTCGCCCTCGGCTTGCTCATCAGGGACAATCTTATCATTTTGATTCATACACATTGCATATAAACTTACTTCTTTTTATTGTGTAAAGCTGCTTTGCGACAATGTCAATTGTTAAAAGCGCTATATAAATAAAATTGAATTGAATTGAATTGAATTATTCACCAAGGCCCCACCCCGTAACCCAGAGCACCCTAAGGAGTCTCTGCCAACGTCCTGGTGCCAGATACCACAGCCCAAATCCTAAGTGTTTTTTAACGACAATAGGTTTAATATCAAGGCTGATTGGTGTATTATAACCCTAATGAAAATAGGTTCCCTGTTGAGTCTGGTTCGGGTCAACGTTTCTTCCTATTGTCATCTCAGGGAGGTTTTCTTTGCCACCAACGCCCTCAGCTCGCTCATCAGGGACAATATGATCATTTTGATTTAAGCATATTTCTTCAGATATTTCAAATGCATATCTCACTTTTATTGATTCTGTAAAGCTGCTTTGTGACAATGATCATTCTTAAAAGCACTATATAACTAATTAAATTCTATTAATGGAGGCACATGTTTTTGCCAAAAAGCCCATTTTAGTCTGTAATGACCTCAGTGATCTAAACTGATTTTAAGCAACATTAGTTGATCATTAAATATTCTCAAACTCAAAAAAAGCGTGTCAAGACCTTTGACTGGAATCAAATGTATATTGACAAAGATGTGAGAAGATCTTGCGATTTCTGGCTTTCTAGCATGCTATAATTTAAAGAAGTCAAGTCTATCAAGTCAAGACTAGTCAAAGTATTGGGAAAACAAACCCACCATTTTCTCCCCTCGCCTCATTAGCACACGAATCCACATATGCATCATGAATAATGAACAGGCTATTTAGATATCTCCAGTGAACACGATTAAAATTAACTACGATGCTAGGTTTCTTGTTCGAGCACCGCTCTTTGACATTTTCACCTCGGCTTTCGCGTTATAATCGGCAAAAGAGTTCATGTGATAAGATAAAGAGCAGCAAAATAACTGTAACCAATTGAAATAAATCGTCTTAGGCTTGTGTTATCCAAGATGGATCCCAAAGTCATCAGACATCAGAGGGTACTAAGAAAGAAGTCTCTATAATGTTTTTAATCCCTTCATATATCAATGCATTTACTGAAAAAACAAATGGTTTGTTTTATGTTGTTGGGGGTGGTGCATCATTTCTTCAATCCCTCATTCACAAATTAATACATGCCATTAGTTCTCGTGAGTGTATGAAGCTAGCACAGTTAGCTTGTACATTTAGTACTAACAACAAACTAGAAGGAACCTGAAGAACCTTGGGGTGTTTTGGAGGAGCGAGTCAGGAAACATTTTCCTCCACCGGCATCACGTAGTGTGACCTGGACACTATGGCTCAAAATTCCTCTGGCCACTGTGCAGGACTTGTTTCCGTCATTCCCAAGACCAATTGATGCTGTATTGGGAGTAAAAGGACACCATACTAATGAATTATTGTGGTCTAAAACAAGGTGTTTCAGTTTCATTGTCCAACTCCTGTGTGTGTATATATATTCACTCTGGGCATGCAACAGTCTGGGTGGTACGCTTCTCCACACCGTAACTCTTCCGGATGTGTGAAAGACAGTGAAGGTGGACTCATCAGAGAACAATACATGTTTCAAATTGTCCACAGCCCAAGATTTTCACTGCTGGCACCATTGAAACCAACGGTCGGCATTGGCACGAGTGACCAAAGGTTTGTCTATAGCAGACCGGCCATGTACATTGACCCTGTGGAGCTCCAGACGAACAGTTTTGGTGGAAACAGGAGAGTTGAGGTGCACATTTAATTCTGCAGAGAGTTGGGCAGCTGTGGTTTTATGTTTTTTGGATACACTGCGGGTTCGCACCCGGACATCCCTTTCAGACAGCTTCCTCTTACGTCCACAGTTACACCTGTTGGATGTGGTTCGTCCTTCTTGGTGGTATGCTGACATTACCCTGGATACCGTGGCTCTTGATACATCACAAAGACTTGCTGTCTTGGTCACAGATGCGCCAGCGAGACGTGCAACAACAATTTGTCCTCTTTTGAATTCTGATATGTCACACATAATGTTGTGTCCATTGTAATATTTTAAGCAAAACTGTGCTATTACTCTGCACATTCAACCAGTAAGAGCAGAGCATGAAGGTTTTATTAGCAATCAATGAAGATTGGACACCAGGCTGGTCAATTTAGCCATGAAACCGCCAACACTAAATTAGCCAGTGTTTCAGTTTCATTGTCCAACCCCTGTGTATATATAGTATATTATAATGTGTGTAATGGTTTAGGGTCATAAAAAGTCAGCTGCGGGAACATGCACACAATCATAAATAAAATGAACTGAAAAGCCTATTAAAAACAAACAAAATAGTTGCATATCCAACTCCAAATGTGTATGGAAAAGAGTAGGAATTTTTAGATCAAAATTACAAATAAAATAAATAAATAAATAAATTAGTATGAGCAAATTTTCATGTCGTCAAAAAGTAAATAGCAACTTTTTATAATAGAAATTTTTTCAGTTTGCTATGTTGCATCATGACAGTCATTCGGTCTTGATATTTCGTCCCACATGGATAAATGATATAAAACAATGACGGACGATATAATCCGGCATCCTCCTCACCTCTTTATCTGTCTGGATAGCGTGCTTCTTGGCAAGCTTCTCCAGTTCGATGTAGGCATTATTGGCCTGCGTCTCCACCTCCTTCTGCAGCTTCAGCCTGTGTTCGTCCATCTCGGCCTTCAGCTTGTTCTCCAGAGCGATCAGCTGCTTCTGGTGCTGCCGTCGCATGCGCTTGTAGCCGGACATCTGCTCGCGCAGCTCGTTCTCCTGCTCATGTTCGTGGATCTGACGCGTCACCTGGAGAGGGGCAGAAACATGAGAAGTGAAAGTTAGTTAGCTGTTGAGCTTTGGGTGCATGGTGCTGGACGTGCCTACAGTGTCCTTTGATGATGTTACCAGGATATGTAAAGGAACGAAGCTTATGGTTAAGAAAAAAAAATCATCAAGAGATAAATTCGCACACTTACCAAAACCGGACACACTTACCTTGTACTTCCACAATGTTTTTGTTTACAGGAATTACAATTTTTATACAAGGACTAACTGAAATTATTGCATATGTCCAAAGTTATAAAATAACTCAATATCTACAATATTCCCAAGAAAGAAATATAACAATATCAAGACATGTTTTTAAACAGGATAATGTCAGGCCACAGTATGAGAAAATTAGTTTGACTCGGTTGTACAGCGGCAGCTAAGCAAAGTGAGGATGATGTAAATAAATAAATAAACAAAAACGTCATGACACTTGCCTGATGCATGATGTAAAAAAGGATAACTAATGCGATAATAAACACAACGCTAAACATAAAACAGCACCTGACGACAAATCAGAAGAGGGTTCAGAAAAACCAGCGTGTTTTTACAGGTTAGTTTACGAGTCGTGACCACTGGGGAAAGAAAAAAATCTTAGACTCATGTGACTCAAACCCTTAAAGCCATTACAGGAAGCTTTAGTTCCAGAATTACAAAATGAAAAAATGAAAGGAAAAAAAAAGAACAACAGAAATCTAACCCTTAATGCCATTCCTGAAAGTGTTTAAAGACTCCGACTCTCACCAACCTGGAAGAAGGGCGCGTTGAGGTCAAAGTGCTCGTTGAGTTTCTCGTAACTCCCACCTGAGCTCCTGAGGCCAAACATGTTGGCAAAGGAAAGGACGTGCGAGATCATGGAGACTGAGCCCTGAACATTTTTACATCGTTGTGCACACAGACCCAAGAGAGAGAGAGAGAGAGAGAGAGAGAGAGAGAGAGAAAGAGGGGCGTGTGGATAAACACTTCTCGCTCTCTGTCCATCTCTGAGCTCTGGCAGGTGTGTGTCGGGATGAAAGAGGGTTCTCAGAGGCCTGGCTCCTTCACACAGCTCTTCTCTCCCGCCTGAGTGGCGTTTAGTAGGCCGGTCACATGAGCACGCGCTGAACACGGGCGCTTCTAATCACGCCGAATCAATACCCCCGCTGTACCCGCACTCATCCTCACGCTTTCTGCCCCAATGCCCAGCACCAGGCACGCGCAGCTTTCACACAAAACTAACAGAAACGACCATACAAACACTTCCAAGCTCAAGAGAACTGAAACACGCAGAGAACTGGAGGCATCAGTGGTTTAATTTATTTTCCTTTGACCTTTGACCTATCAGATAACATCGTGAGTTTTAGTTAAACTAACAGGACAACACGACCGTTGATGGACATACAGTGTAGACCATAATAAGCAGTTGTAGACCGCCCTTTGTATCAGAGCGACAAATGTTTAAATTGAAAAAGCAAACTGAATGTTTAAAAGTGAATGATTAAATGGCAGGAATTAAATATGTGTAATAAGTCAATAAATTATATAATTAAAAAAGTAAATAAACTAGATGGAAAGGAAATTGGGCAAGAAAGGGGGAAAAAATAAATGAATAAATAAGTAGATTAATAAATACATGAAAATTAAGAAAAGTAAAAAAAATTAAAACAGCACAGAAAGTTTTTAAAAAATCTGCAATAATTAAAAAATAATTCTTGATAATAAATTACATTTTTTTTGTTTTTCTTTTATCAATTTGTATTGTTCATTTTTATTGTTCATTTTAAGGTGATATTTTATTTATTTTATTCTGTTGACCTATCAAACAAAAATAATTATTTAACTTATTTTAATACAATTATTTTGTAAAAACGTTATGCTATAAAGTGAACTCTTTATGAAATCTATCAGTCTTTAATCCTCCTTTATTTCCTAAAAGTTTCAAGCAGATTAACCTTTAAAAATCAATATACAGTACGTGTTAATATTTCTATTTTATTACAAACCAAAGTTTTGGATTAAGATCAAGCTTGTGTGTTTTTTTTTGTTTTTTTTTGTATAAATGATCTAAACGCTGAACACAGAGCATGACCGAGGACCAGGGAAACATGAAAACACTAAAGATAAATGAACTGATTGACGTGTCAGAGGCCAGTACTGCAGTAAGTCTGACGTGTACGATTACGTGCATGTAAAGAGACAGATTTTTAAGAATATACGCTTTAAAATGAAGATTAATTAGACGGATGTTTAAGCTTTCATGTTCTGCTAAAGTGGTTAAAAATGTGTAATTTATTAATAATTGAATAATAGCTAATAACTGAAGGAGCAGTTTTCGTGTTTTAGGGGTGACGGTGATGTCGATGTTATGAAATAAACCCGACTTTCCGGACTGCATGTAATGAGAACGAAGACACGTTTAAAGTCAAACTGATCTGATGCCAGTTTTTCTTTCCTCAGTCTCTTATGCTTTATTGCCCCCTCCTCTCTCCTCGCTCCTCAAACAAAGAAACGCACAGTCCAGTGAACAAGAGGGGGGAAAAACCCTCAACAAAGAACCTCTCTCTTTCTCTTTCGCCCTCTCTCTCTCTCTCTCTCTCTCTCTTGTTATGATACAGACAGAAAACAAGTCAGGAGATGAAGTTAGCTCCGTGAGTAAGGTTAGAGCATGGACGCATGGTCAGACTTCTGGGTAATTTCTCCGAGATGATAAATGGGTCTGAGATATCAGACAGCCGCAGAGTGTGTGTCTGCCTGTAGAGAGCGCTCACACATCAGGAAACCGGGAGCCTAAACAGGTGACATCACCGCATAGGACAAGGACTCGGGGATCGACTATCACGCCTTCCATTGATCCAAAAATATGAACATTACAACAATGTGTAATTAGAAAACAATACGCGAGTAAGCTTTTGTGAGCGTGAGAACCGAACCGGAATTATTACGACATCCATGGGGAGACGTTTATTAAGGCTTCACCATGCATGTCGTGTGCGCGTATTAAAGGCTTCGCGACCTTTTCATTAAAAGACGGAGTGGAAATACGGCCGGCTTTGAGCACGAAAGCGGCAGAGAGATGAAAGTAAACAGAAGAAGCTTTTGTGTTTCAATGACGGAATGATGGCTGATGAACAATAAGGGCTCGCGTGAGCACGAGCATAAGCCTATTGACCGCAAACTGTTGCCTTGACAACAGACACAAGCACAAGTGTGTGTGTGCGTGTGTGTGTGTGTGTGTGTGTGTGTGTGTGTGTGAGTGAGTGAGTGTGAGAGTGTGTGGAGGTCGGGAGGGGGATTTTCTTCGTATCCTTATAAAGAAAGCAGAAGCAGTTCTGAGAAGATACTCAAAAAGTTAAAATGCATTCGTTTCTGAATCAAGAGTCAGTGTTGTTTATTAATATACAAAATACCTGCACTGACACTGTGGTGGCGAAATGTTAGAAATTGAGGGTGTAACTTTAATATTAGCTAATGCAATTAACAATGTATTATTATTATTTTATTATTAATAATAATAATATATTATTAATATTTTGAAGTTGGATTCTGGCTCTGATAAAAAAATTAAAAAAAAAAGCATAATCATCCGCTAAATGTGAACACATCATCTCATGGTGAAGTGCAAAGACGACATCAAAGAGAAAAACTGAGCTGAGCGGATCAGAGAAGACAGGAGAGGAGACGAGGGAAAGCATCCATGATGTAACCGCTCGTACTCACCAGTGAGGCGGACTTGATGGTGGCGAATCGCTCGCGGTTTTTATAGTTATGAGCCTGAGCGCGATCTGACGGCGAAAGTCGGAAGTCGGAGCGATGACCAGCTTCATCACGGATAAATTGATGATCCTGAACAAACACAACACATGGGCAGAAACGCGTTCATTACCTCATTCATCTTAAACAACAACAACATGAAATTATTAGAAGTTATTTGAAATACGGGATGGAAGATACGACTTGTACACAAACACAGACATAAAGAAAATTCAATATGATATGCAATTAGATAAAAGTTTCACAACATGTAAAAAATGAATCACAATATTCACATCATCTCGGAAAAATATACTGTGCTACACTTTATCATATCAACAATATTTCATTATATTGCCAAAAGTTTGTACACCCCTTCTAACTCCACGGTCGTTGCCGAGTTTTATTTCTCTCTACACTGTAAATCAATACTGAAGACGTTTATCCAAAATACACAATAATCTCCTCTGAACAGTTGATATTGAGATGTATATCTGCTACTTCTGCTCTGTAAAGCTTCATAACGGCTCTAATCTGAGGTGCTGGTTGTTAATTAGTGATTTCTAAGGCTGGTGACTCTAAATGAACTTCTCTGCAGCAGAGGTCAGTTTTGGTCTGGCTTTCCTGGGAAGGTCTTCATGAGAGACAGTTTCATCATGGAGCCTGATGGGGTTTACAAACACACTCGACACAATACTGTTCTTGTAAGAACTGTTCCAGATCAGCTGAACTTCATGTCTTTAAATAACAACTGACTGTTATTGTTGTTGTTGTTACATAATTAATGCCATATATTATACATATTATTTTATAGCTTTAAAATATCCAGTATTGCACCAAACTTTCGACTGGTACTGCACATCATAAAATAAATTGTCTTTATATGATTTTATATTTAATTTGCAATTATGATTAAAAAAGACACTTAGTTTTATATAATATTTTTTCATGTTTTGACGTTTTTATTAGATTTCATCAAGTCAAATAACAAATCAAGTTTGTCTTACTAAACATTTCTATTTTCGTTTTATTACTAACATATGTTCACATCAATATTTCTTACCAAATATATTCCTTGGTTTCATCTTTTATGTCTTGTATTGTCCTGAGAAACCGGTTTAAGTATTTCCTTCAGAACTCATAAACTTCTAATCTTCTCAAATTACCATTTCTCATCAGATATACATAGGTTCTGAAATAACAGATTTTCATCTTAAAAGCATAAAGTTTATGCTGGTATTTATGTAAGACGTAAAAAAAAAAAAAGACAACCTTTTTTTAGTTATTATTATTATTATTATTATTGTGGTAATAATCCATGCTGTGAGGCTAATTTACAATTAATAACCAATTAAAAAATAATAATTATTTATCATTCACATATAAAATCTGATGTATGTTTGGATTCTTAACTTAGAAAGTCTGTTTTTAAGGCGAAGAAGAAAAAAAAAGCACAAAGGCTTTCAAATTAATTTTGTTAAAAAGATTTTAAAAATTTAAAAAGAGTTTAATCAAAGTTTTTTTCCTCCCTTTGATAAACATGTCTAAATATTTTTTTAAATAAATTTTGTTCTTTAATTCATTCTTATTTTTATTATTTCTATAACTATTCTTATTCTTGTAATATTTTAAACCGAGTTGAAAGGTCAGTAAAAAATGTTTTTTTTATTATTATTATTATCTAAAAATCTATTAAAAGACGTGAAGAATTTCAGGATGTTAATAAAAGTTGTGCTGTTCTTATTTCTTCCACCTGATATTTCCACTCTGTGCACACACACACCTGCCATTATAAGAAAAAGCAGGGCTTTTTGTGTGTGTGTGTGTGTGTGTGTGTGTGTGTGTGTGTGTGTGTGTGTGTGTGTGTGTGTGTGTGTGTATGAGTGTGTGTGGTGTCCTTTTCATGGCATGCCGGAGTAATTATACACTATAGATTGCTGTCGGCTTTTAGAAAGCCACACCCTTACCATATTCATCTCTGTAATGTTGAGCGGAAAGGCAGCTTCGCAAATATTTGCACAGCAATTCTTTAACTTGGACTTTTTATTATTATTATTATTATTATTATTATTATTATTGCAGAGAAGTATTAGGTACTGACGATGTATGTGTGTGTTACAAACTTGTGCACAAAATCTTAGCTGAGGATATGACTTGGTGGAATAGACACGTCTGCAAGTTGTATTGCAGCAGAAAACTGTTTTTGTCAGTTGCTAAAAACAATCACAGTATAACATGATGTAATCATCAGTTTACTATTCAAAGAGAGGATTAGGAGACCTGTGTGTATTTGTGTGTGCGTGTGTGTGTGTGTGGGAGTGCATGTGTAGACCTTTTTATGGTGTGTGGAAGACTCGAGTGTGCTGTCGTAGTCGTGGTGTGGCAATGCCATTTCAGGGGAGGGGTCGTCATTACACTCCTGTAGGCTGTTGATGCTGCTGCTCTGACTGCCTGTACTGATGGAGGTGCTGGGCACTGAGTGATTACTGCCAACACTGTTCCCCTTACAGCCCTGATCGCCATCCTGTGTGCAGAGAGAGAGAGAGAGAGAGAGAGAGAAGGAGTGAAGCAATGTAAGAATGGAAAAGAGGGAAGAGAACAGAAAGATGTGGCAGAAAGACAAAAAATTTAATGGACAATGTAAAACGGTGAAAAAGAAGTGGAAAAAGTTGAGGAATCAATTAAGAGGACAAAAAGACAGGAAGAAGAGTGAAAACAGAAAAACGAGATGAGTAAATATATGTAGAAGAATATTGAAAAGTGTGTGTGTTTGTGCGTGAGAGAGAGAGAGAGAGTACAGAAGGAGACAAGGAAGAAAGACCAAGAAGTGGGAAAGAGTGATAAAAAAATGGGTAAAAAATGGTATAGAAGGAGACAGGAAAAAAATGTAAATTGTGGTTAATGAATAAACAAAGGAAGCAATTTAAACCGATGACAAAATAGAAGAAAGAAAAAAGGAGTGTGAAAGGAAAAAGAGATGAAGATGAAAGAGATGAAAAAGTTATTAGAAGTATATAAAAAGTTAAATAAATAAATAAATAAATAAATAAGAAAAAATAGATAATAATATAAAAAAAGAAAGAATTGAAGTGTTGGATACAGGCGGATGAAAATAAAAGATAGAAAGAAATGAAAAAATATAGTAGAACAAATAAATATTAAAAAAGGAGAAAAGAAGGAAAGAACGATTGAAAAGAAAGGAAAAAAGTAGCGTGAACAAAGTGATGCGGTTCCGCTCGAGACGTTATCGAAGCTTTGCTTTAACGTGTGTCATTAGAACTAATAAATCCTTCTGGATGAAGCGAGTAAGCCCTAAACAGCGAGAGCGATTACGCTGACCTTCTAAATATCTGCTTCACATTCCAGGTAATCACCTCAAACCTTTACAGAAAGATTCGATTACAGCCGCTACGCACATCTGACCCGACCACTGCTGTACGCTTAGATCTCAACACGGCAGATTAGAATAATAATAGTGTAATGTGAATCTGCACTGAGAGCGAGCAGAAAGGCTAGGACAGCTCACTAAAGGCATCCATTAGAGGGTAACTTCTCATTATTAAAAGCTATTAAACCTTAATTAGTTCACAATCCTGAAACGGCAGACGCTCTAACAGCACTAACAGCATTACAACAGAAAGAGTCAAATTGGAATTTCTGGAGTACCGACAAGCAATATTCACCAACAAACACTAACATTCATCAAACCCTTGACATTCATCATCAAACACCAAAGCTTTCCAACATTCTTCATCATTCACCATCAAACACCATTCATCTTCATCTTCAACATCAACACAAACACCAATCTTCATTATTGACCATCAAACACCAACACTCATTATCAAACACCAATGGATGACCATTAAACAGAACCATTCCAGCCTCAAACACCAACCTTCTACAGAATCCAACATCAACCTCCTCCAGCTTCCAACACCAGCCTCCTCCAGCCTCCAACACCAACCTCTTCCAGCCTTCACCACCAACCTCCTCCAGCCTCCAACACAAACCTCCTCCAGCCTCCAACACAAACCTCCTCCAGCCTCCAACACAAACCTCCTCCAGCCTTCACCACCAACCTCCTCCAGCCTCCAACACCAACCTTCTATATCCTCCAACACCAACCTTCTCCAGCCTCCAACACCAACCTTCTCCAGTCTCCAACACCAACCTTCTCCAGCCTCCAACACCAACCTCCTCTAACCTCCAACACCAACCTCCTCTAACCTCCAACACCAACCTCCTCTAACCTCCAACACCAACCTTTTACAGAATACAACAGCAACTTTCTACATACTAAACACCAACCTCCTCCAGCCTCCAAACCAACCACATCCAGCATCCAACACTACCCTTCTCCATCCAACACTACCCTTCTATATACAACACCAACATGAGCTTAGCAAACTTCTCAATAACTTTATCCAGCATTCACAATTCAAAATTCAAGCTTTCACCGCTGATCATGAACCTTCAATATTGACCAACATTCATCTTCAAACGACCTACCTCATCACGAAATCCCAAAGTTTATCACTAAACAACAACATCAATCTTCATTAAACACCAACTTTCTCTGTACTAGGGGTAGAACATTCAGTAATGTTATCCTTAGAATGAGGCTTGGTTTAAAACATCAACTTAAAAAAATTAGCAATAATTGCACAATACAATATATTCAGTGCATGAAACAGATTGTAACACATTTCACACAACAAACACGTGAGACTGAAGGTATACACAATAGAATACAATACATGTGGCGCGAGGGTTTATCGGTTCAGAAGTCCTGCACTCAACAATCTGCAGTAAATCCTATTAATCAGGGTCAGCGTGTTCTCTCCGTTACAAAACAAACTATGGCTTAAACTTCTCATAAACCTCAAGTAGCTTTAGAATGTAATGTTTTCATACATCTTCAATATGATCTAGATAAGTAAATGCTGTGTTTACTGGTAGTTCCTGGTACGGGTCATATCATGTGCACAGGCTTTGAAAACTGTTCTGCTGAGTTCAAAAGTGGTTGTGAGTTCAAATCTTGTGGTGGTTCTACAGGATAGTAACCGAGTCTTGAGTCAAAACCTTTCAGGTCTGAGCTTAGATTCACTCTGAAGAAATCGACAAAATAAAGCTATCTAGCAAGTTGAGTTATGAGGAACCTGTTCTCAGATAAAGATTTAAGGTAAACTTGCAGCAAATTATGGACAATCAACTATTTCTTTGCGTCTACCTCCTCCTCCTCCTGGGACTCTCCCATCGGACTGTTATGTTTCTCCTGGTAGAGGATCTTCTTCATCTTGCGGTACTGCAGGTTGTCCAGCTCCCGCACGGCATCCTTTGTCCTCTGGATCAAGTCCACGAGGACCCGCGGAGGCCGATCACGACGCACAAAGTCGTGCTGAGAAAAAGAACAGAACCACAGCCACATGTGCATCAGCTTGCAAGACGTTTTGCACAAACTAAAGTAATGGTATAAAGAAAAAGTTTTAATATAGTCAGACATTTTTATAATCAGATTTTTTTTTATTTCACACATTTGAAATGCATTTATGCAAATGCAAATATTATTATTCTAAAAAGAAAAAAACTGCCAGGAACTATATGCTGAACAAACTTTAAGCAAAACCAGCAGCAGTCTCAACAGAAAGCACTAACAACCAGAATAATGGCCAAGAGGTCAATCTGTCTCCCCCTTATCCAACTAGCTAACTTACGTAAGCATCAGCAGTTCCAGATGGAAGTTTAACTGATGGGTCTTGGGAGAAAACCAATCTAGAGGATTATCCATTTAAAAATGGGGAATCTATGCATTCCAGGGGAGTCTGAACTTTACCTCAGGGGGTCAAAGGTCTGATTGTGATTTGAGAGCTGTGGGTATAAGATTTAGGACACAATTTTGTGTGGTGTGGAAATAGTTCTTGATGCTAAACTCAGATTATTGACCTGGTTTCTTCCTAAAGAGCTTGGAGGGGCGGGGCAAAGAGGGAGGGGTTGTAGTAAAAAGAGAAAGGGGGCGAAATACTGCACATCCAAACCTCATTCCAATACACCATAACCAAACCCCTTTCAAATACATTCGGTCATAAACAAACCCCATTCCAATACATTACATCATAACCAAACCCCCTTTCAATACACTATGTCGTAACCAAACCCCCTTTCAATGACATAATGTCGGAATCAAATTCCTTGTGAGTGTCAACATACTTGGTGAATAAAACATGATTCTGATTCCAATACATTACGTTGTAACCCAACCCCCTTCAAATACATTACATCATAACCAAACCCACTTCCGATTCCTTATGTCCTAACCAAACCCCCCTTCCAATAACCAAATCCCTCCTAAAACGGTTTTGGTTTATACCAGGCGGCTTGGTTTTTTCCCTATGACCTGGCACTTATGTGCAATACTAAGGCGCTTTGCAGCAGAGCCTGAAATTTTTACGTTAGCGTATACAGTTACGAGTTAAAAATGGATCGTAAGCCTTACAGCCAGACTTCACAAAGCA